>OW679194.1:260326647-260374696 GCA_940337035.1 Agriotes lineatus | reverse complement strand
CTCAAGGATTTGTTACATTAAATTATTAACGAATTCGGATTCCTTTACTTAATTTGGATCTCGGGGATACGAGTTAAAATAAGGGCAGAACGGCGGAGCGGCTCTCAAGCGAACTTCGTCCCGTACCAATTATACAGAATATGGGACAGGTTTCAGGTTGTAATCGTGAAGGCGGCCTTCTCCTTGAAGAAGTCTTCGCCTATCGCCGACTACGGGTCAGGTCAGGAAAATGAATCTAAGGTAATTAAATAACTAGCCAGGACGGAACGGGATCGGGATCTAGGAGGGGAATGGATGCTGGTGAAGGTGTCGGTGTACAAGTGGATGAATGCCTTCAGGAGCGGTCGTGGAACTGCTTATAAGTGTTCGCCTTCGGGCTTCGTGCAGCGAACAACTTCCTCGGAGGGTTTAAGAGGGGGGCCGGCGCAGAGATGCGCAAACGTGAAGCGGGGGATCCGTTGATGACGCGCCGTTATCGCTGGACGGGCGTTCCAGATCTACAGCCCCTGATCATCAAAAATCGCTGAGGGGGAACGCGCTAATTAATTTTAATTTAAAAACGCGTTCGCGCGGGGCGAAACGTTACAAAGTGCGGATGATTTCTAGTGGTTTTCGCCTTCAGGGTGGCTTTTGGTTCGAAAGTAGCGTGTAATTATCCTGGGTCAAGATGACGGATTAGGCGCGCAAGCTTGCTGAAATTGGCAAAGTGGCTAAATTTTAGAGTAAGTTCTCGTGCAGATTTCTAGTTTTGATTCTTTTTCTGGCTCGAGCTGCATCTTTCAGATTTTCGAGGAATTTTCAGCAGCTGCTCCGGTGCTAATATTACAGGAGCCACCACAGTGCGTTTCTGGTTGTGCCAATTATACTAGTTGTCCACTTTTCCTGTTTGAGGCCCTGCTTGAACGCATGGCTTTTATTTAGCCCCATTTCAGGCGAGTCCAACTTTTGAGGTGGCATTGACATAAATGCGACGCGGACTGCTGCTATCATTAAGGAGCTTATAGTTTGCGCATAAATCTATAAAGAAGTGGCCGTTAAGTTGTTGCATATCATTTTACTTATTTAATGAAATTATGAAATTTGTGGAGTGTTTCGACGTTTCGGGTTCAGTTGCTAAAATTTTCCTTGAAGTTTAATTTAGGTTATTACAATTGAGAATGTATAGCTTGCCGAGTTGCCAGCATGTGTGACTGAATTCCTTCAACGTTTCTCGAGTTTCAGCTTTAGTCGTTATGTGATATTGGGCCCTTGTTTGTGTAATGTTGCATGTTCATTATGCGTTGGAGCCAACCTCTCATCGAAGCTTAAGTTCCCTTAATAACGACCTCCACTCTTTACTTTTAACCACCGAGTTTGTCTATTTAGCGGATCAATTGTATTTGTTCCGTGTGGAGTTGTCTGTCTCACATCGGACGAGTCCCCAGATGGCGATAGGGGAATGTGAGGAAGGATAGAGGTTTTTGGCCTTACCTGTAGGCGAAAGATATAGACAGAATTACAAATGTATAATGACTATAATGATCCAAAGGTGCAGGTATTCCCTCAGCCAAAAACGGCACAGCAAATGGCGTTCTGCAAACAGTAAAAATAAAAATAAAATAATTAATAGTAGACTAATGGCGCAAGCAGGAAGTCGGCAAGCGTCCTGTGAGGCGGGACGCTGCAGGACAGAGCGTTGCAAGCCTTCAGTTGACATCTAGCCCCGAGTTTCAGCTCGAACATTGCAAATTTATGCAATTTTGATTATCTTTTTTCATTTGTAGAAAATGGTTCTTTTATTTTACCACAATTCAGTGTGCATGCAGATGATAGGTACAATGGTGATTTACAACCACATTATTTTAATAGTCCTCGTAAAGCAAAGCGTCACATAAATATGATAACGACATATGTTGATAAACAAAAATCAAAAATAAAAAAATTGAAGACTGAAAATACAAAATTAATCACAAAAATAAATAGTTTCGATAATTAGCTGGATCACCTAGTTGAAAAAAAAATATTAGCTGAAGAAAGAAAAGAAACTATAATGGTACACATTTATTATTAACAGTATTTTTTAAATTATTATATTTAAACTTTTCGACTCGGTACCTGACGCCGTGAAAAACATTTTGAAGAGACAATTGGCTTAAAAAATGTTAAATTTACGCCAGAACTCAGAGCATTTGCTCTAACGCTCAATTTTTATTCTCTTAGGGTTTATAACTATGTCAGATCTACGTTTAATAACCTTTAACTCATCCTGTTACCATTAGTAAATGGTGACCCAGGATTTACTGATGAAGCTTTTGAGGCTATTAAACTCAGAGTTGCAAAAATGCAAAAGCAATTGTAGTTAATTTGGTGCTCGATGAAATGTCAATCAAACAAAAAGGCGAATACAGCAGAGACAAATTTCATGGATACGTTGAAATAAGTATCTATTGAAAATTACCCCGATTGTATTAACACTACAGAAGCAACAAATGCCTTAGTGATAATGGCAGTTGCTTTAAATGAAAATTGGAAAGTACCAGTGGGTTATTTTTTGATTAAAAGTCTGCCAGCACAGGAAAGAGCTGATATTTTAAATCGTTGTTTTCACACTATTACACGATACTGGTGCAAAATATCATAAATACATAAAGCAATTAGTTGAACTACAACAAACTGAGGGTTTAAGAGCTGGAAATAAATTGACTAAAAGACATGTTAATTACCACAATGAGATAATGAAAGTTGTACCTGGCTGCACAGACCAAGAGCACAAGTGTTGCGAGTAGCTTATGCTTTTGCAAGCGAGTAGCAAAAGAATTTGAAAACTGTGAAGCAACTGCAAACTTTTGTTTAATGTTTAATAATTTGTTTGATATTTTAAACTGCAAAAACAAATATTCAAAGGGAGAATTTTCTCAACCCATTAATGATTTAAATTATGAATTTCTACATGAAAAAATCCAGACATATGTGAACTACCTTAAAAATTTAAAAAATAATTAATAGTGGTACATTACTCATTGAAAGTAACAGAAAGGCAGGGTTTTTAGGATTCATAATTAATTGTAATAAGTTGCTGAATTTATACAAGGATTTAAAATCGCACTATAAATTTGAATACCTTTTAAGCTTCAAGTTAAGTCAAGACCACCTAGAAACATTTTTTAGTGCAGTAAGAAGTCGTTCTGGATTCAACAACAACCCATCTTGCCTTCAATTTAAAGCCAAAAGGCTAATAGTAGAACATGAAATTAGTAGTTCAAAATACGGTAATTGCAGTATATTAGATGCTGCCAGCATATTAGTTGTTTCTAGCGGTACAAAATCGAAAACAACTGATACAATTCTTGAGGATGACCTTGCAGAATTTGAATTGAAATTAAATTTGGAAAATGGTGGTATCTTTTTTAGTCAATTGGTTCTCTCGCAATTTATCGAAGATGTGGTAGTTTACATATCAGGTTTCGTCATTAAAAAAGTAAAACCGAAAATTCTTTGCCAGATTTGCTCTTCTAAGTTAACAACTAGTGAATGTAATTTCCAATTAATTAAATTAAAAAAACCGTGGCAAGCTAATATTGCCTAGTAAAGATGTTATTCAGTTTTGTTCACAATTAGAACGTGCCATCAGAATTACCAACAACGCTAAATTATTAACAAAAAAGCATCTGAAGGAATTACTAACTGCAAGCTATAAGAAACTTACCAGATTTATTTAGCGATGAAATGATGGTAACCCGTATTAAGAGTCAATCTTTAATGGATAATCATCGTATACAATTGCTTAAATTAATATCAAGAATCTATTTAAATGTACGCATACATTATGAATGTAAAAAAGCGGATCATAAAAATACTGATAGAATTAGGCAAAAATGCGTTCAATTAACCTTATTTAGAAATGAATAATTGCTCAATACATATTTTCAACTAAATGTCTTGTTGTTAGTGTTGGCGTTTCTTAATTTCATCAAAGAACTCATTTCCAACTTCAAAACTTTACCAAATTTTAGTTTCTTCTCTTCTTGTAAAATGGGGAGCAGGAAGAGATGCGATTGATCTCGAAGTTCTTAGCGATCAAAAGAATGATATTGAGGAATGCACATTATTAGAAGCAGAAGATTTATTCTCATATTCTTTAACATATTTAAACGTACAAATGGGAACATTTCTAAATGACGGTAACACGAGTGGTAACATTAAATATAATTTCCAATAGCAAAGTTAATTTTGATTCCGAGTGATATTTTTTACAACAAATAAGTAGATGTATGCCTACAGGGGCACCACTATAAAAAAAACCTGCCAAAATCTCTACATCATGGGTGGTGTGGAAAAGAGATACCAGTAAATTTAACTGAATTTTTCCACTTCCGAAATTGGTGGAACAAAAATTGTATTTATCATTCTTGCAAAGAAATGTTGTGCTCTACAAATTTACTTCTATCCATTTTTATTGAAAACTCCTGTTTTTGCGATATTGAGCAGAAACTAAACGAGCGAGCACATTTCGTGCAGTACGCTCAAACTTATTTCGCACTCTTGCTGCAGATTACACATGACAAACCTTGTATGGTATTGTATGTATTATTTTTGGGGAGACTTACGTCTAGCAAGTAGGCCTTTATATGCCCTTTTTGCCAACCCCATGAGCAAGGTTTAGGAATGCAGAGTACCAGGTACCTTTGTCCTACTTAGAATTTTGCCGAGACTAAGGAGTTCCAACCTTAACAAGGGATCTTTTACATGCTACACATCGTAGTAACATGGGCTTTACATCACTTCCGAATAATGGCATTCTGTAGAGGCTTTCATCCGCATTTTTTTAACCGGGATTGGGGATCGAACTCTCGACCCTTAGATCAGTAGCCAGAATTCTTACCACTGAGCTATGGAGCCCGGCATGACAGACCTTATTGAAACTTGTATTTCCAATATTTTCATCCCTATTAAATTTTCTTGTCCGGTGCTACTACCAGTCTCAGGGGTATTTTTTGAGACTACGGGTATGTGCATCACTACTTGGGTAGATAATTTTTTTCATGATCATTCCTAATGCCATTAGGGATATAAATATTAAAAGAATTACCAATTTTAAATTTTGGCTTAGACCAAATCACGGGTGGCTCGAGTAACATACTATCAAACAAATCCTTGCAAGGCACATAAAAATGAAAAATACTAGATGTTTACTATTTTTTTCTGAAAATGGGCCATTTTCATAATGCACAATCAAATAAACACGGCTATTTATTTAATAACCAACTGTTTTGGGTTAAAATGCAGAATCGGAGGCCAATAATTACACTGCTAACTCTTTTCCTTATAATTTTGGTTATGGTTAGTAGAGAAACAACATTAAATAGTCATTAATATTAACAATAGCAGGGATATTGGCTTCGGATTCTGCATTTTCCCCGTAGTTGCATGTATTGAAGTTCTGCTTCCTTTTTATGTATTTATTTATAATGTTAGACAGCTGAGCCGATAAAACATATCAATCGAAAACTAGAGCTAATAAGATATTTAAACTTAACTATAAATTAAAATTTAAGTCACATAATAATGTAGTAAATAGCAAGATAAAGAATTCTACTTGCAACGATTGCAAACTTGAAAATTTTATAGAATGAAATTATACAACTACAGCTATTAACTTAACTTAAATTAACCACTCAATTTTTCCAAGGCGTTTACTGAAGGCGCACAGACAACTGACTCGGGAAGAGCGTTCCAATCTTCAAAAATTCTGTTGAATAAATAGAACTGTCCACACAATTTAGTAAATCTTTCGCGCATTAGCTTGAACTCGTCGCCACGCAACTGCACATTCTCACTAGTCACAAACCCTTCAATGACTACAGTGTAGTAACCGTGGAGGATTTTATATGTCTCTATTAGGTTACCTCTTAACGTCTTTCAGAAATCGATGATACCCCCATATCTGCAGCCTCTGTTCATGTGGCAGTTTTCAAATAGCAGGCGATAACTTGGTGATACGTCTCTGGGTGAGTTCAAGAGCATGAATGTCTTTAACAAGGTAAGGGTTCCAAACGCAGGACGCATACTCGAAAATTGGCCGAATATAGGTTTTATAAATTTTCGCTAAAAGTTGAGGAGACATGTTTTTAAAAGCGATCGAAACTAGGTACGAAACTAGGTAGGTGCTACTCCAATTTAAAATCCGACGACACGGTAACCCCAAGATCTTTTTGTTGATAAACCGCCTTTATAAGCATACTGTTCAGAAAATACGTGTAGCTAAGGTTGTGGTATCCCATGTGCAACACGCTGCATTTTTGTTCGTTGAGCTCTAACAGCCACTTCGAACACCATTCTTGAAGTCGCAAGATCATTTTCTACTATTCTTCAAAATGGTGCATCTTGTAAAGGACACTCTCAGTTTCAGAGCAAAGTAGTGTTTACAAACTTCTTTTATCAGGATCATTAATTTCCTTTCAGCAAGCCTCTAACAAGTTAAAACGATTAGAATGGTGACCTAAAAAAGTTATGAAAAATGATGCTACTTGAACATATATATATATATTTGCGAGTTTACATTATATATACAATATATTATTGCATATATAATTATACATCACACAGGACGTCTCTCGCATCCCCTTTTCCATATGTCTCTATGTCTCCAATCTTCTTCTTGAATATTTCTTGCTGTCATGGCCTCTTGTACGCCCTCAATCCAAGTTCTACGCGGTCTTCCTCGTTTCCTTCTTTGAGATGGTCTCCATTTCAGTATCTTTTGTGGCCATCTTTCCTCTTCCATCCTTTGGACATGCCCGTACCACTTAAGTCTTTTTTCCTCTATATTGTCAATAATTGTTCCTTCTACATCCATCCTTCTTTTTATTTCTGTATTTGGGATTCGGCCCAGTTTTGTTAAGCCACAACTACGCCTCCAGTACATCATTTCTGTGGCTTTTATTTTCTCCATGTCTCTTTTTCTGATTTCCTATGTTTCACTTCCATACGTTGCTATACTCTGTACAATCACGTCATATATCATTTTCTTTGTTTTGGTGGATATGTTTTTTGACCATAGTATCGGATGTAATTGTCTTATTGTTGTTTTTGTCTGCGTCATTCTTTTCTTGATTTCTTCACCACTACCGCCGGTGCTTGTGAAGGTTGTTCCTAAATATTTAAATTTGTTAACATGTTTGACTGTGTCATCTTCTAGATCTAGGTCATGCCCTTCTCCTCCTACTACCATGTACTGTGTTTTTTCCGTGTTAACCTGCAGGCCCCATCTGGCATACTCCGTTCTTAATTTTCTAAGCATATAGTTCATATCTGTATTGTCCTCGGCAAATAACACTTGATCATCTGCAAAGTGCAGTGAGTACAAGTAGTCATCTTGGATTTGTATGCCCATGTTTCTGCAATAACGTTTCCATTGCGTTAGGGCAGTTTGCAGATATATCTTAAATAGAGTAGGCGCTAAGCAGCACCCTTGTCTCAGACCCTTCGTAACAGTGAATTTTTCTGATAGTGTTGTTCCTATCTTGACTTGACTTGTAATATCTGTATATAAGTTCCTTACTGCTTTGATGTACGTTACATTTATGTTTGCATTGTTCATTGTGGCCCATACTCTCTTTAAGGGCACACTATCGTATGCTTTATGTAAGTCGATAAAGGCCAGATGTGTTTGCAAGCCACACGCTAGCCTTTTTTCTAAAAGTTGTCTAAGGGTAAAAATATTGTCCGTGCATGACCGTCCGGCTCGAAATCCGCTTTGCTCTTCTTCCTCACTGAGGTTTTCGTTAATTCTTTGACATATTATTTTGGCATACACCCGTCCTATAGAGCTTAGCACTGTAATGCCTCTGTAATTTTTGCATTCATTCTTACTGCCTTTTTTATGAATGTTGGAAACATATCCATTTTTCCAGTCTTCTGGTATTGGACCACCTTGTAAACACATGTTAAACAGCTGTGCCATTCTATCGAATATTGGTTGTGGTGCGTTTTTCAATAGTTCTATCGGGATTCCCCCCGGTCCAGCCGATTTTCCGTTTTTAAACCTCTTTATTGTATTTTGAACTTCTTCCGCTGTTATTAGTTCTGGATCTTCTTGATTTATCGTTTCATTTTCGTCTTCTGTATTTTCGATAAATTCTCTTCTATCTTCTTTAAATAATGTACTATAGTAATTAACCCATGTCTTTTTAGTTATTAGTTGTAGATTTATTTTATTTTTTTCATTGTTTCGTAGTCTGTTGATACATTTCCACGATTCGCTGGACTTGGTTCCACCCATGTATCTGTTTATTTCACTACATTTTTCTTCCCACATCCGGTTGCTCTCTTTAATTATGCACTTTTTGGTTTCTCTGCTTTGTCTTGCGTAGTTTTTTCTGTCTTCCATATCCCTGCTGTTTAACCATTTATGATATGCTTCCTTTTTATCTTTTATAAGTTTTTCTATCTCTTCGTTCCACCAGTATGGCTTGTTCCCTTTATTATATATACTTCTACGTATGCCTAAACTTTCACCTGCTGCTTGGTGAATTTTGTCCTTTATTAGATTATACAGTTCAGTTGGTGTAAACTCTTCTTCAGGTATGGTGGACATGTTCGTTGCCAATCTTAACTTATATAAGAATACACTTGATTCATGTTTTAGTGTTTCGAGATTGTACTGCGGCTCTTGAATTCTCACTTCTCCTTTTTCTACTTTTGTTTGTTCTTGAACGTTTGAATAGGGGAAATATATTCGTGATCTTAGTAAAAGATGATCAGTTCCACATTCTGCTCCTCGTTGTGCTCGGACATCATTTACAATGAGACGGCTTCTTTGTTTTGTTATTATGTAGTCGATGATTGATCGTAGTTTTTTCGTTGGTTGCGTCCATGTGTATCTATGTATTAATTTGTGTTGATAAAAGCCATTTAATATTTTAAGGCTATGTTCTTCGCAGAATTCACTTAGTCTTTCTCCGTTTTCATTTTCTGTTTGCTCCCCATACTGTCCAACTACTTTACTACCTTCTTTGTGTCCCATCCTAGCATTGAAGTCTCCCATCAAAATGTATTCTTTTCTATTTTGGAGTTTTTCTATAGTCGTTGTGAGATTATCATAAAATGTATCTTTTTCTTCCTTGCTGGCATTATCTGTGGGTGCATATACCCCAATTATGGTGCAGCCAAAGCCCTTTAACTTTATGTCCATCCTGATTATTCTGTCTGTTACCGCTTCCCATGATGTTATACATTTTTTATACTTTTTCCTTATAGCGATAGATACTCCTCGCTTTGCTCTTTGATCGTTATTTACTCCACTCCATAAATGAATATAATCTCCTACTTCTTCACATCCGTTTCCCTTTTTCTTTGTTTCAGTTAGTACCGTAATGTCCATTTCGTACCTTTGTAATTCTTGCAATACATCTGGTTGTTTCGTGCGAAGTCCTTGAATATTCCATGTGCCGATATTCATAGTCCGTTTCCGTTTGCCATGTCGTGTTCCGTTATTCCGTGCCAATTTCCGAGGACTAATTTGGGGATTTTTAGCCTTTTTTCAGATTTTACGGATACTGGGGTGCTGGCCCAACGCTCCAACCCCCTACCAGGAGGACCAGGTGATTTTTATTCATGGTTTTCTACCACTAGATTGGCTGTCTTCCTTGACTTAAGAGTCCAATCTACCCTTGGTTTAGGATGAAGGAAGGATAAAATGGGGGGTGGGTAGGATTAGGGTTAAGGGCATGGTTTCCTGGTAAGTTGGAAGTGGAGGAAGCCATGAGCTCGTGTGGGCAAGGTCGCTAGTCCTTGAACATTTAACTTGTTAATAGACCTACCAGTCAAACTGTTGTTTACATGGTTTTGATTGCTATTATTATCAACCGTAAAACTCAAAGACTCTAGCAAGTGAATATCTTGCACACCCTTATCGAGTGAGGTTATAAGGTGTTGACTATTGAGGTTCTTCTTCTTCTTCTTCTTCAACCCGTATCTGTCCACTGCTGGACATAGGTCTCCTTTAATATTTTCCACGCTTCTCTATCTTGGGCTGTTTTGATCCAGTTCTTTGAGGCCACCTCTTTTACATCGTCTATCCACCTTTTTTGTGGACGTCCTCTACTTCTTTTGGTGGAGCGGGGTCTCCATACTGTGATTCTTTTAGTCCACCGCTCTTCTGACTGACGCGCGACGTGTCCAACCCAGTTCCATTTTTGTTCCGCTGTTCTTTTAATGATGTCGGTTAGTTTAGTTCTTCCACGGATTTCCTCATTCGTAATTCTATCTATGAGTCTTAGCCCCAACATATTCCGCTCCATTGCGCGTTGAGCTATCCTTAGTCTGTTGATGGTCTTCGCTGTAAAAGCCATAGTCTCTAATCCGTAAGTCATTACTGGTAGCACGCACGCATCGTATACTTCCTTTTTTAAATTCATTGGTATATCGCTCTTGAATATGTGTGCTAGTTTACCATATGCGATCCACCCCTGTCTTATTCTTCGGGTTATCACGGCTGTTTGATTGTCTTTCCCTAATCTGATTGTGTGACCCAGGTATATATATTCTGTTACTTGTTCTAGTGGGTCGTTGTTGGTAGTGATATTTGTAGGCTCGCATGCCATTATTTTTGTTTTTTGCGTATTCATTTTTAACCCTGCCGACAAGGATTCATTATATAGTTCCGATATCATCTGTTGCAAATCTGCTTCGTTTTCACTGACAAGCATTACATCGTCGGCAAAGCGAAGGTGGTTTAACTTCTTACCGTCGATATTTATTCCTAGTCGTTCCCAATTCATTCTTTTGAAAATGTCTTCAAGCGCTAGGGTGAATAGTTTAGGGGATACAGTGTCACCCTGGCGAACTCCTCTGTCTAGTTTAATGTGTTTCGTTTTTGTATCATTGTCGATCTTAATGGTACTTGTTGCTTTTTCATATATATACTTTATTAAGTTGGAATATCTAGAGTCGACTCGTGCGTTATCTAGAGCATGTAGTACGGTCCATACTTCGATTGTATCGAAGGCCTTCTCATAGTCGATAAAGGCTAGATAGAGGTGTATATTATATTCCGTAGCCTTTTCTATTAGATTCCTTACTGTTTGCAGGTGGTCGATTGTGCTGTACCCTTTGCGAAAGCCTGCTTGTTCAGGCGGTTGATAAAAATCCAACTTGTTGGTCAATCGATTAGTTATTATTTTGGTTAACAATTTGTATAAGTGTGTCAAAAAACTGATCGGGCGATAGTTCTGTATATTCGCTATATCCCCCTTCTTGTGTAACAAGATTACTTCCGCGTTGTTCCATGTGTTAGGTACTTTTCCTTCTTCTATGCATTTATTCAGTAATAATTTTACGGTGTTTAGTACTTTGTCTTCTTCCATTTTGATCATGTCTACTGTCACACCATCTTCACCTGGCGCTCGTTTGTTTTTCATCTGTTTTAACGCTAATTTTAATTCTTCTGTGCTAATTTTAGGTATATCTTCTGAGTTGGCATTTAACACTTTATGTCTTTGTCTCATTGTAGTCTCCTCTCTGTTTACGTTTCTACTTTTATACAAATTCTCATAAAATTGATGAACCGCTTTCTTAATGTCTTCTTTGTTAGTTAATATAGTTCCGTTGCGTTGAGGTTATATTTTCTAATTTGTGATTATTTATACGATAACTTCTTTTCTACATTTTGTAGCACCTTGAGACCAAAAAGACTATTTCTGGCACCATGTAACAAGAGTTAAATGTATTTTATCAGAATTTCTCTCAATGGCGAGTCGAAGTAAAGGGTGTTTTTTTAGAGGAGGAAAACTTTAAATTGAAATAAAACACAGAAAAATGTTTTTAATATCCATGAATTTGGTTTTATTTGAAAGATAATTGTATGGCATTTATGTTTGAATATGATTTCGGCAATGTGACCGCCGCGGCTGGCGTATACATGACGTAATCTCGAGGTCTAATTTTTACACACTTTTCGCAGTAAATCAGGCTGTATTTCGGTAATAACGCGTCGAATGTTGGCTTCCAAGTGCTCAATTGTTTCCGGTTTATCGACGTAGACATGCGACTTTACATATCCTCAAAGAAAATACTCTAACGGCGTCAAATCGCACAAAAGAGGTGGCCAATTAACAGATCCACAAAATGGATCCACGAAATGGATCCGTTAACTGGCCACCTCTTTCGTGTGATTTGAAACCGTTAGATTATTTTCTTTGAGGATATGTAAAGTCGCATATCTACGTCGATAAACCGGAAACAATTGAGCACTTGGAAGTCAACATTCGACGCGTTATAGCGATTTACTGATTTACTGCGAAGAGTGTGTGAAAATTGGACCTCCAGATTACGTCATGTACACGCCAGCCGCGGCAGTCACATGCCCGAAATCATATTCAAACATAAATGCCATAAAATTATCTTTCAAATAAAGCCAATTTCATGGATGTTAAAAACATTTTTCTGTGTTTTATTTCAATTTAATGTTCTCCGCCTCTAAAAAAACACCCTTTACCTCTCTAAAGGATAGCGTTATACGTAATTCACGCACTGAGAGTGGCAGAAATAGATGGTACGTCTTGTTCAACTATAGCAACGGCACGCCTTATCTTGTCATTATATATCTATGCTGAAAATAAATCGTAGGCCTCAAATCTGTCGTCTGCGTTGATTGTTAACTCAGACGACGTTCAAATCAAATGTGCTGAATGTCACTGCCAGTATTTCTGTCATGACAGTAATAAGACCAGAATAGGTTGTGCGTAGACTTTAGATATCTCTTTCATTCATCTAGCCCCTGCAGTACACTATTTCAGAATTGACGTATATTTTATTAGTTTATAGGTATTGTGAAGGTAACGCTCGTGAGTGTGTTAGAGTCTAGACTACATTTACACGGTCTGCTAACACCGGTGTTACAATATCGGTTGTTGTTAACACCGGCGTAAATTGTCGTGTAAATGGAGTGCAACGCCGGTTTTATTAGAACCGGCTTACTAACGCTACACCACTTCGCCAAGAGGCGTGACATTAGTAAGCAGGTGTAAAATGTACGTGTAAATGGATACTTTTGACTTACACTGGCTTTGAAACAGGACTACCAACATAATTGTAAAAACGATTGGTTGTTATAAAACATGAACATTTAATAAATCGAGATAAAATGTTACCTGAGAAGTAGATATGATGTATTAATCTTGTAGGTTATGGCGGTTATGTTTATAATTTTATAATAACAGACAGCTTCTAACAGAGTGACAGATGGAAAATGTCGAATCAGTTGGTCACACTGCAACAAGGTACATCGTACACTTTAACGCCTGTACAACACCCCTTGTGTAAACGCACGTTTTACACGAGTTTTAATAACAACGGTTTGAATAACAACAGCGTTAAATTACCGTGTAAATGTAGTCTATCGCGAGAGATTCCCGAATCGGCGCCTGACAAATCACCAAAGCTTCGGCGCTGTGGAGAGACGTCTTCGAGAAACAGTTCGATTTATCCCTGCAACTCCAGATTACGGACTTCAATCACAATAAGAACTCGTGAGGTGCAAGAAGAAATTTTGGAACGAGTTTCTGAAGACCCCAAACTAAGCACGAGGCGTTTAGGTATGGAAATCGGTGTATCAAAAAATGTCATTCATAAAACTTTTAAAGAACAATTACTCCACCGTCATTATCTGCAACCAGTCCAAGATCTTCCACCAGTTGATTCCCAAAACCGTCTGTCCTTTTGCCAATTCATTAGAGAGCAAATACCTGACAATCAAATTTTTCCACATAATTTTATTCACGCACGGGACTTGTTTCACGAAAAGAGGCTTTATAAATCGCCACAACGAACATCTTTGGGCTGACGAAAATCCCCATGCAACTTAGGTAGCACATTATCAGCATGAATTCAAAGTTAATGTGTGGGCTGAAATCATCGACAACTTCATTGTTCTTCCCGTCATTTTACCAAATCGATTAAATGGCGAGACTTACTATGAACACCTTGAAAATACTTTGCCAGTGTTACTGAGGATTTGCCCTTGAATATTCGCCGAGACATGTGGTTCATGTACGACGGCGCACCTTCGCATTTCTTTTTAAATGCCGGCAACCATCTAAATCAAATATACCCTAATAGATGGATCGGTAGAGGAAATAATGCTCCTGTAAACAGGCCACCACGATCTCCCGACATAACGCCGTTGGACTACTTTTTATGGGGTGCTTTGAAATCCATGGTATACTTTAGTCCCGTAAATACGTTGCAGTAATTGTGGTAACGCATCCAAAATGCAGTAGACACTCTAATAAACGGTTTGGAAATGATGAAAAGAGTACAGTTCAATTTTTTACGACGTGTTAATCACTGCACCTATGCAGAAGGCGGTATATTCGAACATTTGTTGTAATTTTTTTTCGTTGGTTTAGATTAAAATTTCTAGTTCGTGTTGAGGGTTATTTTTTTCTGCCTACACTATGAGAAATTGCGAAATAGAGCAAAAGAAAAGAAATGTAGATAACAAATGTGTCTATCAGCAAAAAAGGTTTTAAAAGTATTCATCTAATAACAAAAAAATTAACTTCTTAAGATGTGGGTGACCATTTTTTGGCTACTTACAAAACAAGCAGAAGAGAAAATAGCATGTCAAATAATGCTTTCTTTTAGTACAAATCCACATACCAAATTTGGTCCCAATCGGGAGAAGCGTTATAAGGTTTTCTCGAAAAACGATTTCTTTTCAGGGACCTTTGTATCCCTCTAGCGGCTAAACGAAGCAACTTTGAATAAAGGTAAGTTGGGTTAAATCGTCCTATTTTGGCCTCAGGAATATGTGTTATTATTTTGTACAGACCTTTTGGGGACACCCTGTATACACTGATATTGATGTGATACTTTCATCCGAAGAAAAGTAACCAGAAACAATTATGTGCAGATTGACTTCCATCGTCAAAACTAGCGTAATACTAAATAAAGACAAAAGCCCGAGTAAACTGAAATCTACCCCATTATTAGGTTTTGTGGTCGTAGACAAGTTCTTACACTCTAATAGTAATTTACGATACAAGTGTGTAAAGCTACTCTTTAGTCACGAGTGGGGTAAAGTTAAGACGGGAGTGAGCGAGCGTTTTAAGCCCCGCGAGTGACTAAAGATGCTGTACGCATGTGTATCTTACAATATTTTATCTACGATAGAATCTAGAAAACATGGTAAATATAATTTTTTTTAAATGTAAATTAGGATTACCAGCAACCGGTCGTAATTGTGAGTGTTTTATTAAAAAATTTAAAACACGTTGCTACTGACAACGTGCCTAATGAAGTCTTTTAAACGCGTTACCACTGACGACGTAAACTAATGAAAACATGTTATTAAACAGTCGTTTTACAAACCTAAAACTGCCAACTAAAAGTAAATTTTACACACTGTCGTATATAAAATAGAATTACAACAAGCCAAAAGTTTATCCAGCTAGCTACGGTGAAACGCAGGCGCGGCTTTGATCTCAAAGCCTGGGATTTTCTTCATAGAAACTATTATTTATTAGGGGCGATTGGATTATAAATTCTCGTTCAAGTGGTAATTGGCATTTGCTAATGCAGACGTTACAGGACAAAAAATCCCTGGACAAAAGGCCCCGGACATAAGACCACCGGGCAAAAAACTCCCGGACTAAAAACCCCCCGGATAAAAAAAACCCGGACTAAAAACCCCCGGATAAAAAAACCCTCGGACTAAAAACCCTCACCATAAAGAAAGCACTCGCACATTATGTGGGGCCAGTGGACGATTATTATTATTATTATTATTAAAAATAAGTTATTAATTATAATTATCATTCATTACTGGTACAAGAATGCATAAAACATGAGACAGGTAAAGTTGGACATTTATTTAATATAATACACATACAGAAAATTCACAACCTAATGTTATTATTTACGGCAACTAAAAAGTTTTCTAAATCACGTTCGCCTTGTGAATGCATAATCCGTTGCTGTCGAAATGCACAACGTTACCTAATTTAACAACTTTTCAACGCTAATATTTCAAAAACTATTCGGCCAAGACCAAATGATAATTATAATTTTTGGTTAAATTTTTGACATACAATTGCGTGCTGTAAATATTCTCCGCACGTTTTAATACACCCTGTATAATCTTGACTCTTGGAATACTTGTTTCAGGCGGGTTTGCAAAATTTGATATGTCGGTCTTTTATTCTTCAGAGAAAGCCAATTTAGTTTAGTCTGTCGCTAATTTCCAATTATTAATTATCATTCCGTACTCATGCAAGAATCCATTGCCCATTTTTAGAAAATAGTAATCACCGGCCTTCTTATTGGACAGCTATGATTACCACTGATAACAAATGCTATAATACAAAGATACCTGCTAATGTATTTTGTATTAAATAAATGCCCTACTTTTTACATGTATCATTTTGATCTGCATTCTTGCATCAGTGGTAATTATAATTATAATTAATAACTCATTATTATTAATAATAATAATAATCTCCCACGGATCCCACATGATTTGATAGTGTTTTTCTTATGATGGGGGTTTTTAGTCCGGGGTTTTTTATCCGTAGGGTTTTTAGTCCGGGGGTTTTTTATCCGGGGGTTTTTAGTACGGGGGTTTTTTGTCCGGGGATTTTTTTGTCCTAGATTCAATGCAGAAGGCAATTGGGCAAGAGGAAGTGTTGTTGACATTACTACAGCTGCAGACTTACCTTCCCATACATCTACCACCATGCAGTGGTGCAGAGTACAGGCAAAAACACACAGAACTACAAGGCAAAGTATCCGGTCGCAAACGACGCAGCAACCTGTGCGATTTATTACAAAGCTTACCAAACTCCCCTTAAGATGACTTCACGGTGACAAGCTATACTTTAATAAACCTACTAAGCTAGTCACAATCAAATCTATCTATTGACGATACTTGAGGCACTCTTTGGCAAGTGAGCTCAAGCTGGTATATATGAAGCAAACACTTAAATCACACACACATTATATTGATAATATAGGCTTTACTAAGTATAAGGTATAAACCAACAGAAACTTTAAGCTCGATAGGGACTACCTAGAAACGACAGGAAATATTTAACTTGATATGTCAACAATACCGACTTCAAGTAGTAAAGTAATGCCTTCTACCTGAAAGCACACCTGATGGAATGTGAGGGCTTTCTCCAGACTTGAAGCACGAATGACCTGTCGTGGGCACGACAAATATACACAAATTTGACAATGAACATTAACCTACGGTGATATCCACGTAACGAGGCCAATAATGTATATAAAACTCGAGCATAAAGTATTAGAAACAATAATATAGTGCAATTAATTTGCGCCCACGACGACAGCCGGGCAGGAGCACTTGCTCTGCCAAGCGGCTGCTTGCCCCCTCTAGGTGTTATGCGGGAGATCAAAAATTGAAAATATAATTTCAAATTTGATTTATTTTAGACAAGGATGTTCAGCCCGCGGTCCGCGAGCATATTCTACTTTTTTCAATAATTAATTCGGTCAGCCAAAAGATCACTTAGAAACGGTTCGGATTTTGTCGAGAATGGAAATTTGAAAATTTTAAATTGTTTACTGATCCATTATCACCTGCAACGGCCACTCAACTAAACATACAAAAAGTAAATTGAGAACTAGAATCCCATATGAAAACCTAAAAAATTCACTGTGAATTTCAGCCTTAAAAATAATAAAATAAAGAAAAAATAGTGTCACGTTTCTCGCTATTTGTGTTCAAACCACTTTACATTTGTTGTACGAGTTTTCAAAAAATTAAATTATGAATTAAAAACTATTGTATAACTGTAATTTGCTAATTTTGGTGGACCAAATTTGATAACTTTTATGTTAAGGCTTTTGAGCTTTAATATAAGAGAAATTTGCCTGAAGCGTATTTTAAAAATTATGGCATTGCGGCCTGTGCCTATTTTGGTAGTAAAAGCTTTTATCCCCTCTTCTAGAAGGTTATACACCCTTGATTTAGGGTCTTAAATAGCAGATGATCGTACAATCGCGTATCGTTTTCCTGGTCACCTATGCATCAGAAACATCGACAAAACAGACAGACTTGCAGACTCGCTGTCTGAGAGATGTGGGCGTCTAGTAGAAGAATGCATAAAAACCGTGGATAACGTTTCGTTCTAATGCACTGCTTTAAAAAAAACTAAAAATTAAATAACGACTTCATCGGTTCATCGAGCAGTCATTCCTAAAATATTTTGATCAGGGGGAAAAGGCGCACAGACCGCATATAGAAAGATTCGTACCCGTAGGTAAGGTTAATGGGATACTATCGATAGCAAGATCTTCAATGAGATGGTAAGATCTACTAAAAAGACACAAAAGGCGAAGTAGTGTACAGCTCAGTGCATGTGGCTAGCACAATTCATAAACAAACTAGGTCTTATATTGTCAGTTTCTGAAAGGGTGAAGGATAGAGGAAGAGGAGGAGTAGAAACTACCTATGTACATGTAAGATTCATTTTATAAATGTTAGCTTTAATGTAGTGTATACAGCACTAAATTATGGTAAAATTGCATTAATTAGGTTCTTGTGTGTATACATATAAGTACTACTAAAATCGAAAATTTGTAGTGTGAATAAAACCCTTTGTTTTCTGTGTAAATTCCATTTAATATTTGATTCTACTCATTTCCCTAGAACTACCTTCTGCATATTCCATGTAAATGCGTCTGTGTGTTTTAACAGTTGTATTCTATAATTTATCATTTTATTTATTTTGTTATTAATTATTGGTGTCAATAAGTCATCATCATTATTATTAACATGCAGCCTGTGGGTAGACGACCTAGCCGCTTCATAAGTTTTTAATGCTCGCACGTACGTCCTGAAAGAAGGTTTCGTTGATATTTCCATAACATGTCCTGCAATTTATTAGTAGCTTCAGCGTACTTATGCGAACGTTTTGTCCGTCCGTCCGTCCGTCCGTCCGTCCGTCCGTCCGTCTGTCTGGATCGCCTGTAACTTTCGAACGGCTACAGATATCGAAATTTTGAAAGGGGGCAAAGTTGTTGCTAAGGTCCCGAGCACCTTCATGCGCTATTTGGTTTTGGCGAAAGGTGGCGATTTTCCACTTTGCAAAATTTCCAAGCATTGTAGCACAGTGGCGGCTTGTCCACTTGGCGCCATCTACAGAAGTTCGGTGGTCACGTTTTGAACTACACATTCTGGGTGCACTATAATACTTAATGTTTTCGCAGTGCTGAAGCTACTCTTTAGACCTGTAGTTGAGCAGTTTATTAGATATGTGATCAAGCCTCTTCATACATTATTTCATTGTATATCCGCTTCTAGAAGTAGCTTCCTTCATTACGTTCCCTTAGGAAAGATCTATGTTCGTTATTACTTCTACTTCAATGTTGCCTTTATTGCTCTTTATCAGATTACCGAAAAATTTTCAAACAAATACCTTGGATGCAAATAACTCTATAATATTAAGTCCTGCCTAAAAATGGCGTTCATTTCAACGTAATGCCTAATATTTTCGTTGTTTTAACAGAGGTTGAATCAGCAGTGAAATGTTGTCTCTACAAGTAGCAACATTTTTTCCTTAACTTGCTCTGGCAATAACACTATATACACCAGTAGCAATTCAAACCTATTCCAAGCAAACTTACTCTGCCCACGTCAATTAGAGGGAAAAGTTGCCCATCCTCGCCACAAAGTCGAATAAATAATTCGTTCCGGCAGAGTTAATAATGTTGTTTTGAAGCCTCTTTGAAGTGGAGCTGCGAAGCGCCCAGACAATAATTTCTCGCATCGAACGCCCTTTGCACTCCCATTGGTTAACAAGCCCGTTTTTGCTAAGAACAGCGCTTTAAGAAGGTCTACTAAAATAAAATTTTATCGTTATAGGTTGAATTTCCAACTACAGCAGGCGCTAACATTGCATTTTACAACACTTTTGATGCCCGAAGGGAGCGGGCCATACGGACGGTTTTGCGCGGTATTCCATTATCGTTTGAAGTTGCCAAAGCTTTGTACAGGCTAGCATTTTTTTTTACTTTTCGGGATGTTTTAGAGATATCGCGTTATATATTTTTTCGTACACTAGCATTGAAAGAGCTACTTTGCCGTACAATTTATTAATCAGAAAGTTGCACTTTGCGGTATTCGTACGGCAAAGTAGTATTTTGCGGTATTCGTACGGCAAAGTAGCACTTTGCCGTACGTTTCCTTAGTTACAACACATATAATATTACATTACATTAATATTACTCTACTTATTTGCTATATACGAGGATAAATTTAGTATTCCGTTTTGTATGCTAGTGTACGAAAATAGTAATTTACGTAACAAGTATAGAAAGTGGAGCTTTTCAGTACGAGTGAGATGTTTCCGGAAGAGGCCGTTAGGCCGAGTCCGGAATTTCGAGACGAGTACTATGGAAAAGCCACTTTCATACGAGTTTCGTACAATATTTTTTCGTACACTAGCATACAAAACGGAATACTAAATTTATCCTCGTATATAGCAAATAAGTAGAGTAATAATAATGTAATGTAATATTATACGTGTTGTAACTAAGGAAACGTACGGCAAAGTGCTACTTTGCCGTACGAATACCGCAAAATACTACTTTGCCGTACGAATACCGCAAAGTGCAACTTTCTGATTAATAAATTGTACGGCAAAGTAGCTCTTTCAATGCTAGTGTACGAAAAAATATTGTACGAAACTCGTATGAAAGTGGCTTTTCCATACTCGTCTCGAAATTCCGGACTCGGCCTAACGGCCTCTTCCGGAAACATCTCACTCGTACTGAAAAGCTCCACTTTCTATACTTGTTACGTAAATTACTATTAACATCGTCGGGATCAAAATTTGACGCGGATGGATAGTAGTGAGATATTTCCATTAAGCATGGTTTAATCGGCATTGACTCTTCCAAAATAAAAGTTTATCTACGATACATACGTAAATATCTATAACATTACTAGCTTGGTAAGATGGTTTTTACTGGCGAATAGAAGGATATGACTGGCTCGCCAGTCTCCTTCTTGAGCCAGTAAAACCTGTTACTTTGCGTGTATTGTTGAATATTTTATTTGTTCCTCATTGTAAATAACTAGAAATTTACCATTTATTCAAAATGTCAAACTGACAAGCAACTAAATTCATCAATATGACACATACTAAGGAAGACAACTCTGGCTTTCCACGCTATCATTTATCTATGAGCACGCCTGTAAAAATTTACTGGCTAGCCAGTTAAGAAACATTTTCAAGGTGAATACAGTGACTTGATAAATTGATGTTTACAAGTGAGAAACAAATAAAATTATTACATTCGGAGATCCAAACAACTGGCATTTAATGTTCTAACAACGTAGACATGACTGGAAATTTATTTTATGTTTAATACTAAATTCCAAAATGGATTCCGCAAACATTATCACGTACCGTACACATAGCTGTGATTTCTTTCGCAGAACATAACCTTGCTTATAAATGATTAATCTCAGGGTTTTTATCAAATAAAAGCTCAATCACTTACATGTAGTGCAATCGTAATAGCACAAGGAAAGATTAGCAATGTCAACGTTACTCTAGAGTAAATATCAGAAAACTTACTTTCAAACCAACACCTAAATGTTGCAATTCAATTCAAATAAATTAAAGGCACAAATTCAGAGCAAAAACAAATATAATTTCAACTCAGGCAAAACAACACAGTGTAAGATTAGTTTCGTGTAAATAGACAAATAAGAATTAATGTTAACTTATAATTGACCCAAACGGATTGCTACTATTAAATATTAATCAATTAAGGCTTAATAAAATCAAATCGCCTTTTCTGAATTATAATCAAGTTACTTGTTTAGCCACTCCTCCAATTTATATTGTAAGATATAATATTTCTGTCACCTTGGATACTTATGGCCAACAAATAAACAAAGACATAAATAATTTTAAATGGACAACTCTTACTTCTTAATTATTAAACTAAAAACTACCAGGTCTCTATAACGCGTTTTGACATCGATTTTCTATGTTTTTGTTCTATTCTGCACAGAATGTAATAATTATTCGCACTCACATAAACTTTGGGGCGTTTTGACAAATTCTTGGGCGTTGGACGCTGGTCTGCACTGATTCTTCCCTCGATACGGGTACAGTTTTTTCGCATTTGCTCTCCTGACAAAATCGCTGAATGCGGCACTTCTAGGGCCGCTACATTAGCTGGCCATAGACACGCGTTTAAAACCGCCACGAATGTTGTTTTTCGTGGCGGTTTTAAACGTGTGTCTATGGCCAGCTATTCAGTTGTATTAACGTTGCTCTACCTTGATTTGGGTTTATTGCGGGGTCGTAAAAGAGGCGATGCACTGCTTGGGAAACTCTCAGCTAAATTCTCAGGTTTAAGTTTTTTAAAATCGCGTTGGTATTCACTCCACAGCTGGTGGCATTAATTTTCAACGATTTCTCTAATACTAATCAGTAACTACTATTACAACGGACAAAGAATTATTCCAAAAATACCAGTTTACAAATGGATTTTGTTGAAGTTGAAATTTTACCATCGCTCTTTTTTCAATGGTTATTTTCAGAAAGAGAAATTGTTTCTATTTATTAATAAACAATTGATTCAAGATTGTCACGGCAATCAACAAATTATAAGTAATGCATGATCTGTATTATCAACATTTCAATTGTGAGGTTAAACGAGATTAAAACTGTTATTTCAAGTAAACTCCTGGAGTTAATTGGAGTAAGTGAACTTATACAAATGTATTATTTGCTATAATTGCGCTTTAAATAAATGTTTCAGAGGGCGGCCAATCGTGTTAAACTATAATCGGAAAACCGCAGAGCTATTCGACTTGCATTTTCAACAAATTTAGTTCTGCCTTGCAACCTTGGTATTGTCTTATTCAAAATACAACACATCGTGGACAGTTTCCTTATGCTGAACCACAACTTGAATGCTGCTAATCGATGCGATGCCATTATAATACTGTAAGACCGTTAAGGAGTAAGCTTTATGCTTGTATACTTTTTTACTATAATTGTCTTTAGTAAATAAACAATTAACTGTCAAGTCGTTCGATCCTCATGAATAATCGTATCATAGCAATATATAAAGAATTTTGTATTAGAAATGACTACAGCAGAATTTAGAGCTTTTATAGATTTCCTATTCATATAGGTATTTTCCATCTTCACCTAGCATTAGCGATAATAATTGTATCACCCATGCATTTAAAAATCATCTCGCCTGATTATCATTTTCCTCAATCTGGCAAGATTTATTCTTTATGGTAAATTACATAAATCTGCAAAATATATAGTTGTACGAGAAAGGCCTCAAATTAAACTAATAAAACTAAAACCATCTTCGGTTAAGCTCCAGCTTTAAATTCATTGTTCTACTAATTTTTAAAATAGGCATTTTAGTCTTTTTATACGCATACTGACCTGGTTTGATTTTTAATTTGTGCTTGATAGCTTTTGTAGTGTTATTTACACAACCCTTACTTTAATGTGTGGAATAAGTTAAGCTATAACGACAAAAGCAACATATTACCCATATTTTTCTCTATGATGAGAACAACCTGCATTACAGATGGCTAAAATGTACTAAAAATCAATTTAACATTTTAACTTTGAATATACAGGGTGTTCGGATAATAGAAAACCATACATTGATGGTGAGTTCTACGCATTAAAATAATAAAAAAACGTCATATGCAGTATTGTCCGAAAATCGTTATTGGCGTAGATACCGACCCTTAAAGTTTAACTTTTTTTTTAATTTTTATTTATTTATTATAACTGAGTAGATAACTTGGTGTACGTGCTCTTTATTGAAATGCTCACAAACAAAAAGAAAAATAATCGATAACATGTATTTTGAACTGGCAGTTAACCTAAACCCATATTTTCTTTTTAGTCATAACTTTTATATCTGAAGACATACCTCCGATCTATATACTGCATCTTGTAGGGAATAAAAAAATTCAAAATTAATGTACTCTTGTTTGGTATGTGTAACATAAACCGTTTGATTAGAAATTCTATCTAAAGTTTAAGGCTTTTCTTTTCAGGGTTATTATCTGATTAGCCTTGATAACAAAAATACCATACATTGATGGTGAGTTCCACCCATTAATATAATAAAAAACTTCATATGCAGTATTATCCGAAAATCGTTATTGGCGTAGATACCGACCCTTAAAGTTTTTGCAATAGCTGTATTTTATTTTATTCATAGAACACATATCAAATACCATAAATCTAAATTTAACATAATAAAAAAACAACACACGGTTTGATGTTTCTTTAAACTTTATGCTACTTTTATAAACATTCACAGCACATGTTCAAAATGCCCTCCGTTCATGCGTATACAGCTCTGCGCTCGTAGCACCAACGATTCCCTTACGCGCGCGAATGTCGCTAGTTGATCACGTATAGTTTGACAAGCATCTATTATACGCTGTCTCAACTCTTTTAAATTCTCGACAGGAGTAGCATAAACAATAGCTTCTAACCATCCCCACAAAAAAAAGTCCAGAGGATTTAAATCCGGCGATCTTGGCGGCCATGAGACTGATACAGCCCGTCCTATCCATCTTTCTGGGTATGTTTCATTAAGGTACTGGCGCACTGCATTACTGAAATGAGCAGGAGCTCCATCCTGTAATAACCACATCTTTCTTCGGACTTCCAACGGAACATCTTCAAGTAACTGTGGAAGATCGTTCTCTAAGAAAGATAGATAAATCGGTCGTATTAGTTGATCTCCGAGTATCCCAATCCATACGTTTACAGAAAATCTTTCTTGGTGTCCAGCTTCAATAATTTCGTGTGGGTTTTCTTCTGCCCACAAATGAGTGTTTCGAAAATTTATAAATCCGTCTCTAGTAAAACCTACCTCACCTGTATACAAAATGTGAGACAGAAATGCTGGATCAGTGGCGCGTTTTTGAAAAATCCACTGGCAGAATTCGATTCGCCGTGGATAATCAGCAACTTTTAATGCCTGAACCTTTTGAAGATGCTAAGAGTGTAACAGTTGTTCCTGAAGAACTTCCCAAACTATCGAGTTAGACACTCCCTCCGTTAAAGCAATCCTTCTCGTACTAGTCCCAGGATTTGCCTCAACTAGATCTAAAACTCTTTCTTCCGTTTCTGCACTACGCGTTGTCCTTGGCCGTCCACGATTTAATCGAGAAGAAATAAATGTACTCTCTTCTCGAAGGCGTCGATCTATGTTGCCAAATATATTTTTATTTGGAATTCGGCGATTAGGAAATGATTCCCTATAAAGACGTTGCGCTTCTCTTGAATTACCATTTGCTCATCCATAAATTAGGTGCATATCCGCCATCTCAGCAAAAGTGTAATTAAAATTCATTGTTAACACAAACTCAAACGTCAAGTTAAACAATAATAATTGCACGTAAACAACTCGACATCACACAAACAAAAGTTGCATTTTTGTTATCAAGGCTAATCAGATAATGATCCTGAAAAGAAAAGCCTTAAAACTTTAGATAGAATTTCCAACCAAACGGTTTATGTTACGCATACCAAACAAGAGTACATTAATTTTGAATTTTTTTATTCCCTACAAGATGCCGCATCTAAATCGGAGGTATGTCTTCAGATGTAAAAGTTATGACTAAAAAGAAAATATGGTTTTAGGTTAACTGCCAGTTCAAAATACATGTCATCGATTATTTTTCTTTTTGTTTGTGAGCATTTCAATAGAGAGCACGTACACCAAGTTTAAAGTATTTATCTACTCAGTTATAAAAAATAAATAAAAAATTTAAAAAAAAAGTTAAACTTTAAGGGTCGGTATCTACGCCAATAACGATTTTCGGACAATACTACATATTAAGTTTTTTTATTATTTTAATGCGTAGAACTCACCATCTAGATATGGTTTCCTATTATCCAAACACCCTGTATTGTGTTTCTTGGTCCGAAGTGTTTGACCCCCTATATATGGAACAATCTGTCATTTTCAATATTTAAATAATTGTTAGTTATACATTTTTACGTAGATGAGATTAATTATTGCATTTGTAGGCATTTTGTACACCTTGTTACGCTCATTTTATTATTTTCACATATAATAGTATTGTTAAGGTATTAAAATGACTTACCGACACCCACACGGGGTGAGTATCGCCCAACTGGTTTAGTCCGGAAAAGGATGGCACGCTCGCCCTTAGATTTGTTAAAACAGGCTAAAGGCCTCGGCTGAAGCGCTCAGGGAGTTGGGCGTGGTTCGAACGGTTCCATCACTGGGCAAGCGTGCGTGGCATAAACGGGATAAATCAAAATTGAGAGGGCGCCACCAAGTCTGTGTTTAATTGTACTCGTGTAACTGGACCTGGACGGTTAGACGAGACGGAGAGTACACTGGGTACTACTTCCTGAAGGTACCCGAGGGGTATCGAGCTCAGGTTACAAATTCGAGAAATAGATACTTGGGTTACTCATTCGGGCCTGTAAAGTCACTGCGGTGGGGGGGGAGGCGCTGTCAAACCTACCTGCACACTCCAACGCTCCAATTTCGTCGTACAACGATCTTGACACTAGCTGTTAAATCTGGAAAGAGCATGCAGACGTCATATTCAATAATAAACCTCGTAATCGCATAGGCATCTATTGACTGAAGGATACAGCACAAACCCCTAAGGGCAACGATTAAGTCGCCTTGATTACACGCAGCGCTTAGCCTAATGCCCCAGCTGGAGCGCACTAATACTAACGCACACATAATTTACAAAATTGCCAATGCCAATACAGTAGGCTCAGGTGACCCGTTAAACGATCTGCCGAAAGTTACTGACTCAACGTGTATACTACAGAAGGTCGAGACCCATTACTTTATTGCGACAGTGTCGCAGGGCGAAGGCAAACACAGAATAAATGGTTAATTATCGGTAAGATGCCCAAAGTACAAAGATTGGCAGAAAAATATATCGCTTAACTGGTCGTACCCAAGCAAAGGTTCAAATATTACAAACACAAACGGTCGGGGCGCATAGATTTTCCACACAGAAATAGTTTATATCCGGTCAGGTACAAGCAAAATTTGATGGCAAGTAAACAACGATCAAAGTTCACAAACGCAACTTCGCGTAATTACGTCACGCACTGAACAGCTGACTGATTTCGCATACAAATGATCGATACGCCGTTATTCACAAAAGCAATCGCCCTTGATAAATTGCTGCGCCCAGAGCACTATTTGATTTACTTCTATAAGGATGGTAGAAATACATGGATTTACAGCCAGTTCTAATGCAAATTTGGGTGACCACCGAGCAAGCGTTAGCAGTGATTCACAGACGGGCACAACGCCGCGGTTTACAACAATGGCGGCCCAATTATCAGCAACATGCCCAGCGGTTGATTAAACGTGCCACTGGCGATCCGAAATGCGTTAATGTAGTTAGTTAGCCTTCTCGTGGGCTGCATGCAAGCTAATTCAGTACTCTGCGGCGACAGGTTATGACACATCGGCAAGTACACACACATACTAATAAATTTTGTCTGAGCGCAAACTGGTTACTATTTTACATAACATTTACAAATGGTACCTGTGTTTGGACGTCGTCTGAGCGGCAAGGTGCGGCACATTAGCAACGCCCTGAGTTGACTGCGGGGTTGGGATACGAGAGCATTTTCTTGGCACAACAAATCAGCGGAATGATGGTGTTTTTCTCTACAACTCGGTCACCCACATGTAACCGGGTATAACGATGAGATTAAGGGCGGGCTGCACGTCCTGCTGGCAAATCCCCAAAGGTAACGGGAATCAAAGATCGCCTTTGTACGACGTTGCGGGAAATAACACTTCAGAAGCACCAAGAAAGGGACACCTCAAACACGTGCGACACACACAAGAGCTCACTGCCGAAGCCCTCTCTGGCCGCGTGGGCACGCGGATCTTTAGCCAATCACGAGCCGTAAGCTGCGGCGGAAAAATCTGGATTTAGCGCGCCAGCGGTGATAGAGCGTGGCCCAAAAGAAACCAAGCGGAGCAGCCGCGTCGGTATACAGGGTGATCAGAATCAAATGAGCAAGGAATGAGCTTGCGCATGTGAATTTTTGTGATGAAAGTTAAAAAATTTTGGAATCAGATTTGAAGTACAGATAGGCTGTACAGGCAGCTTAGATAATCAGCTAGGTGGCTGAAGGCTGCAAAATGGCTTAACATAGTCGAAATAATTAATCAGATTTGGCAATTTATTTCCTAAACATACAATTTTTCTACCTGCTGGATAGGCAACCCTAATAACAATAGTCGTAATTCTGAACAAAGGAACAGTACTGTTTATCCGCTTGGCACATACACCTGCACTCTTATAGTTTTTCTTCCTTTTTCGAATTTTGGAACATTTTGATAACCTGAAATTGTGGACTGCTTTGGCCAATTTTCATTCTTTCCCATTCTCGATTCGATCGTGTGAAGTTGGTGCCCTGGGTACCGTTTGCTTCGTTCAGCTATCGATATAGCCGTCCTCATTATTTTGGAGCGACATGTAAGGCAAGGTGACCCTCTGGAACGCCATGGGAGCTTTTGTGTATTGCTGCCAGGCGTTTGCTACGCTTTTTTGCGGATTTGTTAGGCCTCCTCTCCGACCGGACTGGGCGTAAAGCTGTTTGTCACCACTCGCCGGTTAGTTTAGGCTTCTTCCCTTCACCTCGGTTGTGTACCTAGAAATTTGTATTTTTAGCTTTTTATTCTACGCCATGGAAATGAGTCTAATCATTTGAATTGGTTCTGTTCGTCTTTGTGCATTTGGTTATATCTGGATCATGCGGTAATCCACGTGCCGGCTGGCCGCCTGTCCCCGCAGCCTAGATTTGCTGCTCATGCGATCGCTGCATTGTAACATCTAGCGAAGCTCATTTGCGGCCTGTAACAAGGCCGTCCCCGTTGGCCAGCGTACCTGGATTGTCGCATTGCGTGCGTGCATTGCATTAACCTCGCTGTTTGTTCAAGTTTGCTTTTCTGAAGTGTCAAATTTAGTAGAACTGTTGTGGCTATAATGCAGCCTACGGGATTTTTGTTGAGACTATCTAGCTTTCCGTTTTTGAATTTTGATAATCCAGTTTAGGGTTTAGAAGGCCGGAAAGCAGCACTTAGAGCTTCAGGGAACACTTTATGACTTTCCTTTAGGACCTGGCAGCCCCTATGAGATCTCATAACCTGCTGGAACCGCCCCGTGTAAATTTTGTAAGCTGTAGAGTTAATTTATTAAGCCAACCATCGGGGTTAAATGTTGGTCTTACACTTTTTGCTTACGCTGTTCGCACCCTTGGCTTTGCACTCCGCTTAACGGAGATTACTTGCGTATTTAAAGCCTTTCTTGGCTATGTTTGTAGGTTAATGTAGTCATGCCGCGTGTCGTGTCGATCCCCGCTTCACGGTGAACGTCACTGGTTACATGTTCAGACATGCTACTGCGTGTATTTGATTGATATAAGTTTCGAGCGCTATTGAGGTGAGTACGAGTCACCTAGCGCCCTTCAGGCCGATTTAATTGTTATGGCACCATGCGTAGGTTTCTTAGGTCAACTGTGATATGTATTTGTAACCTTTGGTTGTGATATTATTATTGGTGATATTATTGGTAATTTACTGTGATAGATTTTTATTGATTGTTGTGTTACTATGTATATTCCTGGTATGTGTTTTGTGTGAATTCGGTGTTTTAATTGTCGCACTATAGAACCGAATAAAGATTGTTACTAGCTATTGGTTCCGTTGTTATTTTGATTTGTTTGGTATATCTCTGACCTTGGAGAGGTCCGACCCAAGGATTTGTCTACGTCTAGGACCAGGCACCCTCTCCTATAGTTTTGTTGCAGCTTTGCTGCAACCCCGACCCTCTCGACTAGTTAGCCAATCTAGGCCGATATTTACCAGCCGGCAAAATATCAAATACAACTTTCGCCATCAGGTAAGGCCAACCCTTTAATCCTTCGACACAACATTTAAGCACCATACGACTTCTTTTTGTGGGGTCATCTGAAAAACAAAATTTACAGAAAGCGCCACCCAAATATTGACTCTTTGCGGGAAGCAATCGTTGCGGAGTGTAGAATAATCACAAATAGACAGGTGGCTAATGTAGAGCAGGCATTTTATAACCAATTGGGTTCTTGTCTACACCAGATTGGAGAACTTTTTGAGTAAATGCTATAAATTTGCTTGTAGTTTCAACATTTTTCACAAACTTGTAAATTGTTGATATAGATGGAACGGGTCGATTATTAAGTTTAACCGAGAATAAATCACAAACTGTGGGTAAACTGACGCCACTGTAAAAGGTTTTGATAATAAATACCCACTCTTGGATAGAATATTCAACATTATTATTCATAGTAATTAGTTAAATACGTGAATTGATAACTTACAGAAAATAACATTTATTTAGGCATAAACAAATTTGATAATGGCTGGCCTGTTATTTTACGAATAAAATGCAAAATATCTATTACAGTTTTTAAACTATTTCTATCTTAAACAAGCAACAAATTCAAGTAAAGTAGTATCAAATTCATTGCATTTCCTTCTCTTTCGATTGATATCAATTCTATCAATTCAAGCGCTATGCAGGAATCTGCACATATACGATTTTCCATGCTATTTCCTTATGTTCGTAGCTTAAGTTAAACACACGGTATAGGATGTCCTGCCATTCGACCGACAAAGCTCTGCGAATCAGAGAGAAAAACATTTTATTTATATAAACTTTTTCTTTTAAATCCCTCCCCGACGAGCTACATTCTTCTAATTTTTATTTTACTAGAAACTAGAAAAGAGTAATGCAATGAAAATTGGCAGATATATACGGTGTTAATGAATTGCAGAGACAAACTTTAAGGGGTGATTCCTTACTCAATTGTAATATAAAAAGTTTATACAAACATGAGACCTAACCTTATTCGTTTTCAAAATACAGGATGTTGAAGTTTAAACAAAAATTTACTTTTTTTCAAAAATCTGGAAAACGCTTACAGGTATTCTAGTGAAACTTGGTGTAGGATAGTATTTCATTGTTGAAATAAATTTAATTTATTTCTACCAGTGGCGTGCATCGGGGCCGCCTCAGTTACCTTATTTTAGAACAATCTGGTACGCCACTGTTTTTCGACAATACGACAAGTTTTTTAGCTTCATCAATTGAAACTATACAAAAGATTTATCTTTTATTTGGAGGAAAGAAAAGAGAGATAACCACTAAAAATACCCAAATTTTTGAAAGAGTTATATGTGGTTTTCTTTTGTACGGTGGAGATATAATGAGATAATGTAATTAATAACTAACAAAATTTGATTTGCCCATGGAAAATTGCTGAAACAAATAGATTCTTGCAGTAGAATTTATGAACTGATGTAACATGTTACATTTAAGGTATAAGTTGGTTTGAAAAGTAAATATAGAAGATTGTTGTAAGTATAGTAGCCATATAACTCATACTTTAAATCAAGTTAAGCACACATGTATAGTGCCTTTCACACAGCACCAAGTTTGATCGAGGTTCTCTCGTGTCTGTTGACAAAATGTGGGGTTATTATTTGGTAAAACAAAGTCAAATTCGCCTGGATATCCCATTTTTAGCCACACAAAGAACCAACATACGTATAGGGCCACATGTTAATATTAGTTGGTACAGAAAGGGTGCCTTGATGTAATTTTGACGTATTTGTCCTTTACCAGGATACGAACAGATCGTTGTCCCCTCTCACTCTAAAGCACCTTAGAGTACTATAAAGTACTGTAGAGTGAGAGGGACAACGATTTGTCCGTACCCTGGTAAAGGACAAATACGTAAAACAGACATAAAGGCACCCTAATACAGAATAAACATGTTGTACAAGTTTACGTACAATTTAGTGTTGGTGTCAAAGCACATTAAAGGAATGAACACGCACCAGTGACATTAGAGATATTACGAGTCAATTATTACATCTAACCCTTTTGCTACGGGAACCAGAACATTCGGCCAATCGCTGACTGCCAAATACGGCGAAGACCTATTATAACGCGAGGTATTTTAATGCATTCGCTACAAGAAACGGGCGCATCCGCCGTTGAATTAGAGTTCATTTACATTTCTTTTCGCCAGCAAAGAAGTTTGATTTGCATAGGTTGATATTAAAGCTGGTGTTGGGGATTTAAAGATGTGCTGTTTATGCGGCACTATTATAGTATTTAGTCATATTTTATTCTTGTTTGTGGATAGATTTTGCGCTTCTGGGATTGCAATTTTTACTGCGATGACGCGAAAATATTTGATGGATGTCGAGTTGAAGAAATGTTTCAAGGGAAGTGGACCAGAAGATGAAAATTTTGAACCTGGAGCATTTGTAGACGAGGAACCAAATTGTGGGAATAATTTGGGCATTAGATTACATTGAAAGAGGACTGTTAATTTTGATTCCACAATTCACTTTTTTTAGAAAGTGGGCCGAGGTTCTGTGTACTCTAAAATAGGTGATAGTCTTTCAGTTTTAGATCGTTTCGTTTTTTTCCAGCGACAAATTTGTACCATCACCTGAATGAAGACAGTAACTAAACCTCAAATAAGACCCATAAGGAATCATGGACTGACGTATACCCCGACGAAATGTACTCTTTTCTTGCATTAACTCTTCTGAGGCCTCAATTTAGAAAATTAAGGTTTACGGACTATTGGACCAAGGATTATTGCTTGACAACACCACTGTTGGGTCAACCAAGGTGAGCCCAGTGCACGCGTACTTGGACTTCAAGGTGAAGTCCTTGTGCTACTTCTAAATCATGTGTCTATATATGTGTTGTGTGTAGTTGTGTGTTGCTCTACCTCATAGACCAGCATTCAGAGGAAATCGACGTTAATTGTATCCCAATGACGAATGATCACCGGACGCAATACCGATCCAGTTGCTGAATTAGTTTTGCATATTTGTGGATTAAACCGAGGACTTTTACTGCATGCCTAGCACTCTACCCACTGAGCCACCTGTGTGGTTTGTTTTTAATGATATCGGTAAATTGTAACTAAAGACCAGGAAATGTATAAAAGCGGCGCATTACTTCTGACTAACAGTGGGAAGAAAAATTAATCCGCATCCCTTTTACACATTCACTAGGGGAACCGTATGAATCCGCATATCTTTCGTTCACATTCACTACGGGAAACGCACGATTCGCAAAACCAACATTTCCCTGTATGAACAGCGCAGTAGTGAACATTTTTCCCGTCGCTAAAGGGATAAACAAGCTTCAGAGGAATCAGTGCAGTTTATAAAGCATGCACATATTTAGTTAGAGGAAGTGCTGCTGGACATACTGGGGATTTCATGCACTAGTAGAGCTGTAGAGATCCACTGCTTCGTGCGAAGCTGCAAAACGCACATGTCACGTTAGCCATTTCCCTCCTGTAGATAGCATTCACACACGAGCTGTGCAACCACTTTTCAGGCATCCCATCTGGGTTGTGTGGGGGGAAACCACATGCTAAAACCTTTCCGTAACGACACCGGCACGACCATTCATGAGATCCCACACCTATGCAGTGGAATACGCTGAAGACGATCGTGCTATTAATTTTACGTTTAGATGCAAGGTATTTGTATATATATATTGCTCTCTTGGCCGTCTATCGCATCCCGGACGCCACTCCTTCTTATCGTGCCACGCATCTTCACTTAAATCTCGTCGTTTCATCGCCTTTTTTACTCCGTCACCCCACCTTGTTCTGGGCCTCTCCCGTTTTCTTCTTCTATGTGGGATCCATTTCCATGCTTTCTTCGGCAATCGCCCTTTTTCCATTCGTTTCATATGGCCGTACCAGGACAGTTGTTTTTTTTCGATAGTGTCTGTTAGCGTTACTTCTACCCCCATTCTCTCTCTGATAGTTTCAGTTCTTACTCGGTCTAATAAGGTGACACCACAACATCTCCTCCAGTAGCTATTTTCCACTGCATTTATTCTTTTTTGTCATATTTTGATTTAATGTCCATATCTCTGACCCATATGTTGCACAACTCTCTACTAACGTTTTATTTGTACAATTAGAATAAGCATAAGCAAGTCAGAAATAAAACAAAGTATTTTTAATTCTCAAACAATTTATTAGCATTTACTTCTATGAACCCACGATAAACAAGGAATTTGTTTTGCCAATTATAATCCTGAGTTCCTACGTGTGTAAAACAAAGGTTTGCCGAGCGAGCGAGCAGGCGATTTACAGGTGTGTGTTTTGGGCTCTGCAATTTTCAATAAAAACTGGTGTTTGAACCTGCGAAAATTAATCACAAACATTACGGTGCTATAGAACAAGTAACTGCAATTAACTGTACTAATCTTCAATTAATTGCAATAGTAAATAGTGCTCTTTTTGAGGAAATACAAGCACGATGTCTGAGTGTCATTCACGAAATAATAAAATTGGTTCCGTCCGGCAGGCTATTCAATGTGGCCAATGCCAGAAGTCTTATCACGGCAAATGTGCTGGAATATCTGCTCATGATGCGGAGTTGATTAATGCAGGTAACAAAACCATTAACTTTAAATGCGTACCTTGCTTACCTTCGAAGTCATCCAATGAAGAAGCAATAACACTTAAGGATATAATGCGTGAGTTACGTAAATTAACCTCCAAGAATACACTTAAGTGTGAATCCATAGAAGCACATCATTTAAGAATTGAAGAAACCGATAATGTTCTAAAAGCTCAAGAACTCCGTATTAACTTTTGCTTGGAAAAAATTGAACACCTCAGTTTAGTGAATATTGAAGTAAACAATGAAAATATTGAGTTCAAATAACAATTAAACCACCAAGATCAGTATTCTCGTTTGAATTCAGTGGAAATTTATGGAGTTCCTGAAGTTAACGATAAAAACATTTTTCGTACTGTTAATGTAATTGACCAAGCATTAAATTTCAATATTGAAAAACGGATGATCGATGCAGTGCACAGATTAAAATTACCTACAAATAAAAACAACGAACCTAGGGGCATAATCCTCAAGTTTATCAGTCGAATTGATAAGAAGAAATTTATTAAAGCAAGAAGAGTGAAACGTGATTTTAATACCGCTCATCTTAGTGATCTCGTATTTGGTTTCGATAAGCTTTCCCCTACACCTATTTACATCAACCAATCCTTGACAGCTGAAAATAAGAAGCTATTTGGAAAATGCGGAGAATACAAGAAGGCGAACAAAGTCAAGTATTTATGGATCCGGAATGGGAAGATATTTATGCGTGTAAATGACAACAGTAAAGTATTTCAGTTTTTTTAAGTGGACAGTCTCAGGGATGATCATTAATTATTTGGTGAGTGAATTCAGAATCTGTTATGCTAATATGGGTGGTCTAATCACCAAAGTTTGCCGTATTATATATTTTTGTTGCTGTGAAAATTACGACTTACATTTAATTACGCATCATTTTCATTTAAATAGAGTATTAATTGTTCTATTTACGCCACATAAATTTAATTTGGTTTCATTAAGTAAATTAATTATATTGTTTATGTTTGAGTGTTATAATAGCGCTATTTATATAGATTTAGCCATGCACCTACACTTTTTTGGTTGTTTACACAAGTTTCTTATAATTAGAACAGATGGGACTATAGCGGCCATTTTGTTTTCAATTGGGTCAATTAAAATGATCGATTAAACTGATTGATCCAATTAAACCGCTAATTAAACCGCGAATCAAATTCTCTAATTAAACAGCGAATTCGCGGATTGGCCTAATTAATTTTGATATGTGCTACTGATTAAATTACGCGGCCGTCAGTTTTAATTTGCTTCCGAAATTACGCGGCGGCCATTTTAATTTTAGCGCGAATATTTGAATTTGAAATATTTCAGATTTTTTGTAAGTTCCATTTTAGCGCCCGTTTTTGAATTTGATTACGTCACGCCGAAGTCTTCCGTCTCACTCTTCGCAACTGTTCTCTCTAGCTCGCATTTATTTAATTTAAAAAAGCTTTTTGCGACGGGCCTAGGCCGGATTCGAACCCTTGTTATTTGGCCAGTACCCAGGCACCGTATCCACAGAGCTACGCAGAACTCTTGCTTTTAACCCGCTTCTGCATCAGTTTATTACAGAAATATGCTTTTCAAAGTTTGCCGAATAAGTGAGAATTTTAACATTATTAAGTTACTGTTTTTAATGTCTTCTTGTGGGTGCTTGATTTTTGTGTACCGATGGGGCCACAATTATATATAACAGCAATGAGATAACATGAACAAGAAAATAACTCGTATTGCTTGAGTAAGAAAGGGATGGCCATACGAAACAACTATTATAGTAGGCATGAAAACTTCAACAGTTGCGTGCCGTTTCGGCGCCCTGTTTAAGTAATGAATTTCAAATTTACATCGCTGTTTATGAACATACAGTGTGTTTCACTTTACATGGAAGCACCCCTGTATTTTCTTTGTTTTTGTATGAATCGATTTGAATTCTTTACCAGTTGTACAACTCACCAAGAGGCATCTATTCATGTCCTTGAGCGCAAATAACGTTATTAGCCTGACCTACTACAATCAAGAACATGGGCCCTATTGTCAATATTTTGCATCGCGTTAGAGTTACAACAAAAAGTTATTAAGAAAAGTTGTTTAGAATTAAAAGAATACCCCAAATACCGATTTTCGTTTAATAATTCGAATTTTTAATTTTTATCCATAAATTTGTCCAAGTCCCAAATTTCAACTTTTAATTTGGTATCAAATGGTGCCATGGAGAACCAACATTTTCATTATTGTTGTAAGCATCATTAGCTTTTAATAATGGCTCCATTACGCTTAACTGTAGCTGAGAAAGTAGAAATAATTAGAATTACTGGTGAAAATGCAAGATCCTTAGAGAAGTAGCTTGAATATTTAATGGAATGCATTCAGGGCGTGCACCTATTTATCCTGGAACTGTTTCAGAAATTCATCAACTTTTTAATTTAACTGGAAATGTTTTTAAGCCCAGACCAAGAAGAATAGTTCGAGAGTGTCCCTTGGAGGAAATGATTTTGGCGGTTTATGACGCTAATCCTCCTGAGATATGGCATTAAATGTAACTATTGCACCATCGAAAAGTGCCAGGAAAAATAGGTGCACGCCCTGGATGCATTCCATTAAATATTCTAGCTACTTCTCTTTTTGATCTTGCATTATCACAAGTAATTCTAATTATTTCTACTTTCTCAGCAACAGTTAAACGTAATTCAGCCATTATTAAAAGCTAATGAAGTTTGCAGCAATAATGAAAATGTTAGTTCTCCATGGCACCATTTGATACCAAATTAAAAGTTGAAATTTGGGACTTTGACAAATTTATGGATGAAAATTAAAAATTCGAATTATTAAACGAAAATCGGTATTTGGGGTATTCTTTTGATTCTAAACAACTTTTCTTAATAACTTTTTGCTGTAACTCTAACGCGATGCAAAATATTGACAATAGGACCCATGTTCTTGATCGTAGTAGGCCAGGCTAATAACGTCATTTGCGCTCAAGGACATGAATATATGCCTCTTGGTGAGTTGTACAACTGGTAAAAAATTCAAATCGATTCATACAAAAACAAAGAAAATACAGGGGTGCTTCCATGTAAAGTGAAACACACTGTAGATATTTTTTTAAATTGTTCTCAGTTTTACTAGAGCAAATACATTTTGTTTCCTCGAAGAAATTTCAAAAAGAGACCAGTTTAAAACCGTTTAATAGATGCGGCTATCGGAAACCCATATCGCTGTTCTGACGTCACGCGCACAGATTTTAAAACAAACTATTTTTTCAAAAATATAAATTATAAGAATGGAATTGTGTAGCCTATTATGATTAAAGGTTGATCGATACAATTTGTTAAAAATTGACTTTGTAACTGGTTTTCATAGAAATAATTCTTTTATTTTATAATTTAAGTGACGCGCATGAATGGATTATCTAGATTTTCATTGTCCCTGCCTACTATATAGTTGGAAACTTCCGCTCGACTATGCTTTTCAAAGTTTGCCGAATAAGTGAGAATTTTAACATTATTAAGTTACTGTTTTTAATGTCTCCTTATGGGTGCTTGATTTTTGTGTACCGATAGGGTCACAATTATATATAACGGCAATGAGATAACATGAACAAGAAAATAACTCGTATTGCTTGAGTAAGAAAGAGATGGTCATACCAAACAATTATTTTAGTAGGCATGTTTAGTTGACAAATGTCACAATTAAATTAAGTGTCAAGCCTTCTCGAATATTTGCTATTATATATAATTATGGCCCCATCCGTATTTTTAACATGCGTGCAACTTCTAACACGACCTCGAACTGATATTTCAAAATCGATTATAGTTAATTCAGGCTCGATAATGAAATAATTACGCAAGTGTGCAGTTAAAATTAAAATTTAAAAGCGCCTGATGTATTACGATGTAGCCCGTTAGCTTACAGATACCTTTTATATGAAAAGGTCTCATATAATTTTATTATTTATAAATTTGTCCTTTGTTGTTGTAAAAAAGCCTGTCAAAGCCTGCTCGGAAAAATGCAAGTACCAACAGGAATTTCCTCTCGCTTCCACTCTGTGGCGCCTGTTTTTTGAATTTCAATTGGTAAATCAGCCATCTCTCTGACAGTTTTCAGTCGCACACTCATCTGTCTCTCTTCATCGAAATATTTTTAAAATTCAAAGAGTTATACATCTTGAATAAGGAGAAGGCATAAATTATAAGAAGTTTATTAATGAGTTGTTGAACCTAAAACCAATTAGATGTGGTATTTATTGTATTAGACCAACGAGACGAGTGTTGAAAATGGCCAGTTGGTTTTTTACAAGAGACTCTATAAACAATCAAACAAACTTTTCTCGATTGCCTATTGGTACAGACATTTGACTTTACACATATAGTAATTAAACACATGTGACTAATTATTATAATTCGCGAAATCAGCGACGGCCATTTTCGTCTCGCTCATCACAGCTGTTCTCTCTCGCACTCAAATCGTCCTAGTTTTCACGAGATTGTCATGTTTGGCTTTTGTTTTATAAGTAAAGCGGCTGTGAAAAGAAAATATATGTATGTTGACCACAAATTAACATAAATTTGAATAAAAAACAAGCAATTTTGTTGAATAATGTTCTGTTCCATATCATCTCACTTGAAAATTTATAAAAAACGACATTTTTATTCAATAAGTGATAAAAAATACGCCATCCCAAATTATTTCACTAAAAAAATTATCACAATTCGTTTTATAAATCGTTTTGTAAAACTAAAATTATGTAAAAGCAATTTTAGAGTTATTTCTAAGCATAATTTTGCAAATTATTTACACTTTTTATAAACTGCATCACTCAAAAATGTATGTTGACCCCCAAATTAACATAAAATTTAATAAAAACAGGCAATTTTATTGAAAAATCTTCTGCCACAAGCATTTCGATAAACAAAATTTCAGTTACTTAGACTCATTGTTCATTTTGCGTTTTGATCTAATTAATCACATATGAGAGAGATTTCCATTGTGCCTACCTACTCTATAGCTTTCATTTTTTCTAAGTTCAATTTTTTGAATTTAAACTTCCCGGGGTTCAGCCATCTGGGTTTTTCTGCGCGCGCACTTCTCATTGCTGCCCGTATGGATTTGGAATTTTTCAGATTTTTTCGAAGTTCCCATGTTTTGAATTTAAACTTCCCGGGTGTCGGGGCTGTCGTTTTAATTTAAATTTTCGCGCAAATATTTGAATTTCAAATTGGTAGATCTCTCTCTCTCTCTCTCTCTCTTCTGCTCATCGGGCGTTGGTTGTCTCTCTCTTGCATTCACAGAATGGATGTTTAATTTTTAAAAATCTCTCACCACGGAGCGCTACAGGATTTAAAGGTATTGAACACCACGCCATTTCGCTGTTCTGACGTCACGCGACCAGATTTTAAAACAAACTATTTTTTCAAAAATATAAATTATAAGAATGGAACTGTAGCCTATTGTGTTTAAAGGTTGATACAATTTTTTAAAAATTGGATTTGTAACTGGTTTTCGTGAAAATGATTCTTTTATTTTATAATTTGAGTGATGCTCATGAATGGATTATCGAGATTTCCATTGTTCCTACCTACTATATAGCTGGAAATTTCCGCTTGACCGTCAAAATTTGAATGCTATTATTTTTATAATTTGCCCCAGAAAGTATGCTATCTCACACAATTCATTGGTTTTTATAACTTTCTCTTTTTCACTCGTAGTACTGATTAAATTACGCATTAGCTTCTGATTAAATTACGTGGCGGTCATTTTCAATTTTCGCGCTAATATTTGAATTTGAAATGTTTCAGATTTTTTCTAAGTTCCCTTTTTTAAAACAGGTTGAGACATGTGTTTGTGAGTAACAGTGCTTTGTCCGTCAGAGGCTGCACTGAAAACGCAGGCATAATTACTTCCCGAGGCTGGCTTTCTATTGGTCATCCGCTACGAACTTTAGCCACGCTGCAGTTCTCGGCCACAATTATATATACCAGCAATAAGATAACATGAACAAGAAGATAACACGTATTGCCTGAGTAAGAAAGAGATAAATATAGTAGCAAATATTCGAGAAAGCTTGACTCTTAATTTTAATTATGACATCTGTCAACTAAACATGCCTACTAATATAATTTTTTGTATGGCTATCTCTTTCTTACTCAAGCGTTGTATTTCCTTGTTCATGTTATCTCATTGCTGTTATAGATAATTATGGCCCAACAGTATATCCAAACGTACACTTTTTCAAATTTTTTAAGAACTCATGCTAGCTCAGTTTCAAATTCTCTACAAAAACAGTATTTTTATTCAACTCTCATTGAAAAAAATCGCAATTTTGTTGGAAAAAAAATGTTCTGACACCATCATTTCACTTAAAATTTTACAAAACTGACAGCATGTCACTTGAAATTTTACAAAAAACGACATTTTTATTCAATAAGCGATAAAAAAATACGCCATCCCACATCATTTCACTTAAAAAATTATCACAATTCGTTTTTCAAAGCGCTTTTATAATAACGAAAATGATGTAAAAACAGTTGTAGAGTTATTTCTAAGCATAATTTTGCAAATGTTTTACACTTTTTTCTCTAACTTGTTGCAATTTTAGTAAGATTTGAATAAAAAACAGCAATTTCATAGAAAAATATTCTGCTACAATCATTTCGAGAAGCAAAATTTCAGCTAATTAAGCTCGTTGTTCATTTTTGTTACGAAGTTCTTGTACTTTTGATGGAAATATATGTATGTTGACTCAAAATTTACATAAATTTGAATAAAAACAGGCAATTTCGTTGAAAAATCTTCTACCACCAACATTTCGACAAACAAAACTATTGTTACGTGGGCTTTTTGTGCATTTTTATTACAAAAATTCTTGTACAATTGATGGAAATATGTGTATGTTGACCGAAAATTAACATAATTTTTAATAAAAACAAGCAATTTCGTTGAAAAAAATGTTCTGACACCTTCAAAACACCCTATTTCATTGAAAAATCTTCTCCCACAAGCATTTCGATAAACAAAATTTCAGTTACGTAGGCTCATTGTTCATTTTTATTACGAAAATTAACTCAAAATTGAACAAAATTCACGAATTACACATCATCTCACATAAATTTTTGCAAAAATCGACATCATGTTACATAAATTATACAAAAAAATGACATTTTAATTCAACACACGATGAAAATTTAATAAAAGTCACCCAATTACACATCATCTCACATAAATTTTTACCAAAATCGACATCATGTCACTTGAAATTATACAAAATATATGTATGTTGAGCACAAATTAACATAAATTCATCATTTCACTTAAAATTTTACAAAAACTGACATCATAGCACTTGAAATTATACAAAATATATGTATGCTGACCACAAATTAACATAAATTTGAATAAAAACACAATTTCGTTGAAAAAATGTTCTGATACCATCATTTCACTAAAATTTTTACAAAAACTTACATCATGTCACATAAATTATGCAAAAATTACATTTTAATTTAACACACCATGAAAATTTAATAAAAATCGCGCAATTACGCATCATCTCACTTAAAACAATTATCACAATTCGTTTTACAAAACGATTTATAATAAAGAAAATGATGTAAAACAGTTTTAGAGTTATTTCTAAGCATAATTTTGCAAATGTTTGACACTTTTTTACAAAATGTATCGCTCAAAATTAAAAGAAATCACAATTTTTTAAATTATATTACACCATTATGATCTCGTAGATTGAAATTTTACACATTGTAACTGTAAAATAACTTCAAATACTAATATTTTAGCTTTAGATTTTGTAATTATTGCAGATTCGTGAAAAAACAAAAGCAGAGGCCAGGCGCTGGACAAATTCCGGCGATACAATCAGCATCTTTTGCGCTTGGTCCATTTTAGTCGAAAAAGGAGCTCAGCCGTTTGTTCTGGTAGAGCCATCGTGAATAAACTAACTTAAAATCAAGACTCTCATAATAAATATATAAAAAATATGGCGGGTGTGGGAATCGAATCCAGCAATTTTCGAAACCGGTTTGATATATATTTATCGAAGGACTTGACCCTCAGCTGATGTTTTATTATTATTTGTCGTGATTCGTCATCGCTGAAATTTTACAAGAGCCAACCTGTCTGCTATGTGACGCACACAAAGGTTCCACCTCTTTTATTTTAAAATTTGTAAAACCAGATGTCCAAACCGATACCGCACTAACTCGTTTTAAGTGATTGTGCTCTGTTACATGGTGCATCTGAAGATGGCCCCCAGACGAATTAATAACTGTCAGGATGGAACCGCACCTTACAGCAGAACATCAATTGCAGAGTCAAGTAAGAAAAAGACAAAACTAAGTAAGAAAATGCAGTTTTCAAATAAAATCCAACACCGGGAAGCGCTAGCATCACCGCAGATAATAGTTGGTGACGAAGAAACCCTGGGACCATCGTCACAACTAACCGGACATAGCGAAGATTTGAGGTTGATCGTGCAGGAGACCAAGCAGCGCTGTGACGTAATAACGGACACCCCGCCCGAGGACAAGCAGCTCCGTCGTGAGAAGAAGCGGATATTGTGTGATTTTTGTGTGCCTCTAAACAATACAATTGCAGAATCAAGTAAGAAAAGGACAAAGTCATGTAAGAAAGAGACAAAGCCAAGTAATAAAACGCAGTTTTCAAATAAAACCCAACATCGGACAACACTACTACCATCACAGATACAGGTTGTTGACGAAGAGACCCGGGGCCCGTCGCCAGAGCAAACAGGCATGCATAGCTGTGACGTAACAACGGACACCCCGCCCGAGAACAAACATATCTGTCGTGAGAAGAAGCGGTTATTGTGTGATTTTTGTATGACTCTAAACAATAGTTCTAGCAAAGTTGTTCATTTAGGCCTGGATTCTTATAAAAACTTTTCACCTGTGGCAAGATGGATGGATGACGGATTAGGTGTTTCATTCACGGCGGAGGCGTTCATTGTTTTTCTGGAGGTTCTACCGGACATGTTTGTGATGGCGAAACAATAAACTTTTAAATGTGATTTAAGTGAACATACAGTGGAGCATGTGACCAACGACACTTGCAGGATTATTCCAAAGGACCCCGTCAACAAATTTACACTTTACGTGACATATGACACGCTGTCAAATTTATTGCCAATGTATGATTTGATGGTAGTTTAAATCAACGACTTGAAACGTGCAAAATGTAATTTCGAAAAGTTTGCTGCATCAATAAGGCAGAGGTCCTCAACCTCAAATACGAATGGAATTCTGGATTGGGAGCGCCTTAAACTTTAAAATGCCACAATGAAATTTGTTCTACGATCCCATATAAACGAATTCTTATTTTATTACTTGCAGCCTTTTTAATTTGAAATGCTGTACACCTCAAACTACAGTTTTGTAAATTGCTAGCGGATTTTTAGAAAATAAGACATTCAGCTGAACAATTATTTTTATAATATTAAGTATTATACGAAATAAGAACAATATGTTTGTTTATTACAAAGTGTTTGTGTTTTTTATTTCTACTCTGCTTTGGTTTTTTCACGAATCTGCAATAATTACAAAATCTAAAGCGAAAATATTAGTATTTGAAGTTATTTTACAGTTACAAAGGGTAAAATTTCAAAATATCAATCTACGATTTCATAATGGCGTAATATAATTTAAAAAATTGTGATTTTTTTTAATTTTGAGCGATACATTTTATAAAAAAATGTAAAACATTTACAAAATTATGCTTAGAAATAACTCTAAAACTGTTTTACATCATTTTCTTTATTATAAATCGCTTTGTAAAACGATTTGTGATAATTTTTTTAAGTGAGGTGATGTGTAATTACATATTTTTATTAAATTTTCATCGTGTGTTGAATTAAAATGTCATTTTTTGTATAATTTATGTGACATGATGTCGATTTTTGTAAAAATGTTTGTGAGATGATGTGTAATTGCGTGAATTTTGTTCAATTTTGAGTTACTTTTCGTAATAAAAATGAACAATGAGCCTACGTAACTGAAATTTTGTTTATCGAAATGCTTGTGGCAGAAGATTTTTCAATGAAATTGCCTGTTTTTATTCAATTTTATGTTAATTTGGGGATCAACATACATTTTTGAGTGATGCAGTTTATAAAAAGTGTAAATAATTTGCAAAATTATGCTTAGAAGTAACTCTAAAACTGCTTTTACATTATTTTCGTTTAACAAAACGATTTATAAAACGAATTGTGATAATTTTTTTAGTGAAATAATTTGGGATGGCGTATTTTTTATCGCTTATTGAATAAGAATGTCGTTTTTTGCATAATTTCAAGGGACATGATGTCAGTTTTTGTAAAATTTTAAGTGAAATGATAGTGTCAGAAAATTTCTTCAACAAAATTGCGCGTTTTTATTCAAAATTATGTTAATTTGAGGTCAACATACATATATTTCCATCAAAAGTACAAGAATTTTTGAATTTTGTTTATCGAAATGATTGTGGCAGATTTCTTCAACGAAATTGCGATTTCTGTTAATTTTGAACGATGCATTTTATAAAAAGTGTAAAACATTTGCAAAATTATGCTTAGTTTATGTATGTCGATTTTTGTTAAAATTTATGTGAGATGATGTGGAACAGAATTTTTTCAACGAAAGTGCGTGTTTTTATTTCAAATTTATGTTAATTTGTGGTCAACATGCATATATTTTCATCAAAAGTATAAGAACTTTTGTAATAAAATGCACAGAGAGTCCACGTTACTGCAATTTTGCTTCTAGAAAAGATTGTGGCAGAAGATTTTTCAATGAAAGTTGTATAAAAATACTGGTTTTGTCGTTTTTGCAGAATTTAATGTGACAAGATGCCGATTTTTATAAATTTTCAAGTGAGATGATGTGGAACAGAACATTTTTCAACGAAATTGAGTGTTTTTTATTCAAATTTATGTTAATTTGTGGTCAACATACATATATTTTCTTTTCACAGCCGCTTTACTGTAACGATTCGCCCAGTCGAAACGCGTTTTTGTGAATTAAAATCAATTCTCGCGTTCCAGCCTAGCGATTTCTACGTCACAAGTTTGAATTTTTCGCTTGCGCGGCCGACTACGTCATCAAGAGATCCCTGTTTCACGGATTGCGCTGCTCCCCCACTTAGAAGGCCCGAGGTGGTGGCTTGATGCACGAAACACGAAAAGGATCTATAAAAGCCGCTTCTCGTCCGCATTCAGGGGAGACTTCATTCATACATTCATCCGCATACATTCCAGTATCCTTCCAGCCCCAAATCATCCCCAATCCTGATCCTATCCGACCGTTTAAAGAGAATTTTTCCCGTCCCGACATTAGCATTTTCCCTTAGCTAAGTTCGAACCCGAAGCCTCCAGTCTTGGAGACCGTGTTCCTAGCTATTGTTTATTTGAACTCGTTCCCCGAATAAACAGCTTTAAGAAACGACGCCCACGAATGGGAAACCGTTTCGCTGTTTAAACTAACCCCGGTGAATGTCCTGAACTAATAAATTTTGAAGCATCTCTTGGAGGACGCTAGTAAATAATTACACCAAAATTTCCTGGACGACGTATTCGAAACGAGGGTTTAACAAACCAGGCCGTTTCATATGTCAATTTGGCAATACAAAATAAATCCAGCGTCCAACACACTATTTACCCGGCCCTGAAGGCCACTGTAAGATTGCACTTAATTTCTGTTTGACTATAGGACTGCACTTACCGATCGAAATTGCTACCTGTCATCTGCAGCACCCTCGGGGCCGCGAGCTGTAGAAGTCGCCTCCACGAACCGGACCTCCAGGTGAACGAACGTCGACAACTTCCCTCCGGCTGCAACTCGCACAAACACTCCACCGTATCCACGAGAATTACACCGCTAGCACGGAGTCGTAAGGCGAAAAATATAACATATTCGAAATTAACCTATATATGCAGTTACACGCGATTTCAACGCCGAAGGGGACATTCGAATCCGGAAGTTGGCACCACTGCGAATTACTTTGGGCAATTCGTCTTCGCGGTCAGTGGCGTCCCATCGATTCCTGCAGAAGGCGGCCATTCCGACCTTCCACACACAGATGCAAAACGGGTTGCTGGCGCGCAAGGAACGAGCAACCGGGTGCCCATCATAATTAATTAAACACCTTGTAAAATACATTTTATTTGATTTCTTAAGAACAATACCTATGTTTGTAAATACTGAATCTTATAATTAAACTGTCTAAAGTTATCCTAGTGTTTGCTTGCTAATATTCAAGTGTATATCTGGCTGAACTAATTTACCTCCGACTGATAAGCTACCCGAAGGAAGTTAATTAAATTCATTAGCACTAATTAGCAGAGGGCTAGTACCGTTACATTACTTATAAAATAAAAGCCAAACATGACAATCTCGTGACAACTAGGTCGATTTGGGTACGAGAGAGAACAGCTGTGATGAGCGAGATGGAAATGGCCGTTGCTGATTTCGCGAATTAAAATAATTAGTCACATGTGTGTAATTATTATATGTGTAAAGTCAAATTTCTGTATCAATAGGCAATCGAGAAAAGTTTGTTTGATTGTTTATAGAGTCTCCTTAAAAAAATCCACTGGCCATTTTCAATACTCGTCTCGTTGTTCTAATACAATAAATACCACATCTAATTGGTTTCAGGTTCAACAACTCATTAATAAACTTCTTATAAATTATGCTTTGCCTTTATTCAAGATGTATAACTCCTTGAATTTTAAAAATATTTTGATGAAGAGAGACAGATGAGTCTGCGACTGAAAACTGTCAGAGAGATGGCTGATTTACCAATTGAAATTCAAAAAACAAGCGCCACAGAGTGGAAGCGAGAGGAAATTCCTGTTGGTACTTGCATTTTTCCGAGCAGACTTTGACAGGCTTTTTTACAACAACAAAGGACAAATTTATGAATAATAAAATTATATGAGACCTTTTCATATAAAAGGTATCTGTAAGCTAACGGGCTACATCGTAATACATCAGGCGCCTTTAAATTTTAATTTTAACTGCACACTTGAGTAATTATTTCATTATCGAGCCTGAATTAACTATAATCGATTTTGAAATATCAGTTCGAGGTCGTGTTAGAAGTTGCACGCATGTTAAAAATGCCGATGGGGCCATAATTATATATAATAGCAAATATTCGAGAAGGCTTGGCGCTTAATTTAATTACGGCATTTGTCAACTAAACATGCTTTCTAAATAATTGTTTCGTATGACCATCTCTTTCTTACTCAAGCAACACGAGTTTATTTTCTTGTTCATGTTATCTCATTGCCGTTATATATAATTGTGGCCCCATCGGTACACAAAAATCTAGCACCCATAAGGAGACATTAAAAACAGTAACTTAATAATGTTAAAATTCTCACTTATTCGGCAAACTTTGAAAAGCATAATCGAGCGGAAATTTCCAACTATATAGTAGGCAGGGACAATGAAAATCTCGATACTCCATTCATGCGCGTCACTTAAATTATAAAATAAAAAAAATATTT
>OW679194.1:259467867-259688736 GCA_940337035.1 Agriotes lineatus | reverse complement strand
GTCTGGTCTTGAGAAGCAAGCAGGGATTACCAGTGGGCAGTTCGAGCAGCCAGCAACCTTCAGATCATCGCCGGGGAGCTGCAGGAAGCGGTAAATTACCAGAGGGGACTGGCCGTGACTTCGCCTGCAAGAGAGGTTAGGTTAGTGAACATTTTTTATATACGCCCGATCTGGCTGAAATTTTGGCCAAACCTGAAGGCAGTCTTGGAGAGCCGGTTTCCGGAGGATTTGTGTGCCCAAATATAATAGCAAGCCTAGGAGAATTAGTTAAAATTGGCAAATGGGCCCCATAAACAATCGAACGCAGACCCACGCCGTTTAAAACAATCAAGGCTTAGCGTCACTAGAAAACAAAAGTGGTTTAGACGCCGTTTGATGGCGGTAAATTAAAATTGACTTACCGATAAAATCTGCTCATTTTAGTTGATTTAATTTCACAAAAACGCAGGACTTCTGTATGTTTACAATTCTTAGTGTGTCACGACGTTGTGAGCGCAGGCGCTCTGTAAAGTAATTTTCACGATAATACAGCGGCGTCCCGCACTAATTTTAACTAAGGAACCCAACGCCCGTTTGAGATTTTTAAGTTTCATGCTGTGATTCTATGAGCTAGCCAACTTATTAATTCAGATAAGTAATTCAGATAGGGGAAAAACACCATTTTTAACGACATTGCCAGTAAATAAAGAACCCGGAGTTGTTTTTCACCAAAAATTCAATGTCCGTTTAAAGTCAAATAAAAAGTATTGTGTGGTGATTTATGTTTAAAGCTAATTCATTACAATATAAAATAATATATCACATAAGTAATTGCAGTATATACTGTTCTTGAGAAAACAGTTGCTTTTTCTTCAAAACACCGGTTTTCAGCGCCTGATGCTGCCTTCCATCACTCGACTTCTACAGCTTCTTATTTCACCAATCGTCTTCATGCCGTTACTCAAGGTTTTTCTTATTCCTTTCAAGCTGCTTTTTTGGACATTTTACTCTGTTTTTTCCTTGACGCATCCCTTTTAAAATTTGCCATGGTAACCTTTCAGTGTTCATTCAGTGCACGTGACCGTACCAAACAAAATGTTTGCGTTTAATTTCATCTACAATATCTTTTTAAATTTTTAATCGTCTGGCACATCTTAAAACCGTTGCTAATACTTTCTCTTTTATAATTTTTTACTATCGCCTAGGAACAATATAAGCATACGTGTATACCCAATGAACAATCTTTGTTTTATAAATGTTCTCTAAATATCACCATCACCAACTTATAAAACCTTTGATAATATACATTGTTGCTGACAACCTCTCTGTTACCACTTTATACGTCTTAAAGAGCTTAAATGGCGGGTTCTATATGGGTTACCGTGACCACTGTTTGGTACCTTTATATAACTCTAAGTTTTATAAGAACAAGTGTTAGAGATGCAACTGCTACCATTATATAACCTCTTATAGGCTCCTTATAGGCCTTATAGGCCTTTTAGTCAAGGGGCGGCAACGTTTCCGCAACCTTTATAAACATTCTCTATAATGGTAACAAGAACGTTTAGGCAACCTTATCAGTGTATTGGACATCCCCCTTGCTCTTGCGCTTAGCAATATCCTATATACTTCTCTTTATGTGTAGTTAAGTAAATTATTAAGTAGGTATAACTTTGTGTTCCAACATGAAGTCTTCTTTTCCTTCAATTCCTTCTATACTATATACAAAAATATATTTACTGATAAAGAGATTGCAGGACAGTTATCATGGCTAAAATTTTACGGCAATTCCTTCTGTATAATTTGCATTTGTACCTATAGAAACTTAAAGCGCCACCAATATAACAAATATTTTAGATTTTCAGTAAAAAACATAAATTTTGCATGTTTCTGAAATTTATCACTTCTTCATAAAAATGCATACAGAATAATTCACCAAGTCGAGTCTTGAAGAAAAATGCATTATTATGCTGTGGATATTGCATTTTGAATGTGTTATTCTACATTTTTCTAAACAATACCAATATGGTGTCCAAAAATGCACCAAAAATATGGCTGACGTATAAAATAAAAGAGCCAAGGGAACATTATAAAACCAATATGTTACTTCTGGTGTGCTTATAAATACACCGAAACCTTTATATAAATATGGGTAACATTATGGAGTTAAAGTGTTGTTATATAACTTTTTAGAGTGTTTAAAGTTACCCGAAGTGTTATTATAACGGGTGTTCATAAACAGTCGTCATCCCAGTAGGTTTTGACTTCAGAAACGTACGTCTATTAAAATTGAGAAAAAATGCGCTATGACAGTACTCAATGACGTTTCATTGTGTTGCACGAATTAATCAAAGACATAACATTTTGTTTTTCAAAGCAACTGGGATGACTGTTTATGAACACCCGTTATAACTTATGGTAACGTTCATTACCACGGGTGATGATAATCTCCTAAAGAAAGAGCCGTCACTACAAGGCTTATTATATAACTTCCAAGTTTATGAAAGTGTGCAAGAATCATAACCTCAAATATTATTCCGCGCCATAACCTATAAATTAGATACTGATGGTACAGAATTCAGGATTTAACACAAATTTCGTTCAATTTTTCGGCGAGAAGTACTACTGGATTTTATTTTTTTCAAGTTAGTTTTTCCATTTTCCACTAAACAACAAAGTACACAAATGTTTATAGTCGTATATTCTGGCTATGAATGCCAATCAACTGTGTAAATTTGTTAACGGAGTGTCTCTCAACGTTACTAATGGTTTTGTAAGAGGAACCGTGGTTACAAACTCACAAAAACAACATATATATTGAAGTTTTATTGCGGTGTTTTTGAACACAAATAATGCCCAAGTTTTATAAAGGTAACTGCTATTACTATGGGGACAGTAAGATTTATATTTAACACAGCAGACACCTATATGGGAACTGAACACTATTGGTTTTATAAATTGGTAACTACAGCTATTATAAAACCTCATTATATAACCTATAGTAACCGTTACTATAAGTGATTTAAGTTGGTGATGGAAACGTTTCTGTTGCCACTTTATAAAACCTAAAGCTCTTGGGCCTTTTAGTAACTTTACATACCCGCTATAAAACTTCGCAATCATTTAGTAACCTTATAAACTTCCAATATAAACTCACAACCTTAATAACACCCTTATAAAACTTAGCAGTTACTTGTAGTGATGAAAATTGTTCATTGGGTACCGCCGTGCCATTTACTTCGAACCCTATCTCTCCGAAATTTTTCTTTCATATCTTTACTGCATGTTTAGTAGGATATTTTCCATTCTAAGGAACGTCAGGAAATCCCCGTGCGCACGCCTTTGATCTCGCCCCTTGAGCGTTGATGGTAGCGTCGAACGCCTGCGGTGCGGTGCGTAGCAAATGTTTCCCTTATCTTGGAAGTCATTTTGAAGACCTTTACCAGACAGGCTGCTCGACGGGCCACCAGGGTCTCGCCGTGGGTGCACTATTTTCTGAGTTTCACACTTTCTGGATATTGGAATTCAGGACAGAACGGTTCCGGCAGGTAAGCTAACAAGTTGTGATGTGAGACGGATTTAAATATGTTGGTAAAGGTGTTGTGTTCATCAAACTCGATAAATTACCGGATCCAAAACATCCTCAAGCTGCTTTTTCTGAAGAGTGCAAGGTCGATTAATTTCCCTTGAGAGAAAAATAGCATTCGATGATTCACCTACATTTCACTATTGATAATCTCCGTCGCTTTCGAACGGTCAGGATTTCGTCATTGATCTTCTCCTTAGTCTCTCGTGCCCAAGATTTTAGGAATAAATCACCAGCCCAGCAGCTAAACTTCCAGTGTTAGCAAAGTCCGCTCTGAAATAGTCTTCCACAGATGCAGGTACGTACCTGGTTTCCATGTCTGTATTGAAGCTGCATTATGTTTATTTTTATTGATTTACTGTACTTTATGAGTAACTTCTATAGAGCTGAATATTTTGCACGGTCGCTCCATTGCTTCCTATAACTTGGCCACCGGTAGTGTGCTATATGGCTGTGTAAAATCGATAAATAGTAAATGAACTTCTTGATCTTTTTGATTTTGCATTTTTATGAATCTATTGTTGGGGGAGCTTCCCACTTTTCCTGTATATGGAAATTTATGGTTGCAGGCTCGATTCGATATTTTAGTGGACTGTATGAATTGTAGGTTTCACTGAACACGTTGAAAGCAAAAGAAGTAATTTATTCCCATAAATTAACACACAAACATTTGAACATTTACAAAGAATTAGCTTTCGGAGTGCGGACCGGTTCGCATGCTGCCACGTTGACAGATGGAACGTAAGTGAAGTGAACGGCGAGGCAAAGCCCGCTCGACAGTCTACTGCGCACAGTATGAATTCAGAATGCAAGAGAGGCGGCAAAAGTTTATAAAGTCCTTAACATACCGCCCGCCTTGGAAAGGGTAACCTTTCAAATAAAACAGTACAGAGTTGACATGTAACAGCTAGAGTAAAACATGCAACATGAACACACATACATACAAAGCATAATAGTACATGGATCTTAATCGAGTACAAGAAAACCCGAACAATGGGGAGCCAAAAGGCCTTACGAACACTGCGCTGAACGCTAACGCACTAGTTCACAACACTAGGTAGCGGGCACAATTTGGCGAAGGATCGTTTCACGATTCCTGACACAGTGTTCACTGACGCCACACGCGTAACGCCGTCAAGGCCAGGGTGCAGCTCGGTGACCCGGCCTAACCTCCACTTCAGAGGGGGTAGATTGTCATCCTTGATGAGGACCATGGAATCAGGCTGGAGGTCCGAAAGATGCGTGCGCCATTTGGTGCGCTGTTGGAGTTCCGAGATGTACTTTTTACTCCATCGTTTCCACACATTCTGGTGTAGTTGTTGTATTCTCTGGTATTTAGACAGCCGAGACTCGACTATCTCAGTAACGTTGGGATCAGGCAGTGACACCAACGGACGACCAATCAGGAAATGAGCAGGAGTCAAAGGCTGAAGGTCGTTTGGATCAGAGGACAAAGGGGACAGGGGTCGGGAGTTTAAGGTCGCTTCCACCTGTGCTAACAAAGTGCTAAATTCATCATAATTTAGACTAGCGTTACCTATAACGCGACGTATGTGATGTTTGGAGGACTTGATTCCGGCCTCCCACAATCCTCCAAAGTGGGGACTGTGCGCGGGTATAAAATGCCAAGCTACTCCGTCGTTCGCGACTGATTCGGAAATAGAAGGGTTTTGTTCCGCGAGGAAATTGCCTAATTCGATCAACTCGGAATTAGCGCCTACAAAGTTAGTGCCGTTGTCTGAGTAGACATGGAGCGGTTTGCCTCGACGAGCCACAAACCGGCGAAAAGCCATTAAGAAGGCTTCAGTAGAAAGATCAGCGACCAATTCAAGGTGCACTGCCTTTGTGACGAAACAAACGAATAGACAAAGGTAGGACTTTACTAGTTTAGAACCACGTCCCTTGCGATCCTTTATCATGAAAGGTCCACCATAATCAATACCAGTCGTATGAAATGGGGGCGATGATTGAGTACGAGAGGCTGGCAGGTCTCCCATTATGGGTTCAGTTAACTTAGGAGAGAATCTAAAACACCGTAAGCATTGATGAACCACTTGCTTGACGATATTTCTGCCAGAGGTGATCCAATATCGTTCTCTGAGATTAGCTAACAGCATTTGAGGTCCGGCATGGAGAAGCCGAAGATGCTCATGCGATACTAGGAGTTTGGCGAATGGATGTTTGCCAGAAATCACTAGAGGAAACTTCTTGTCAAAGGGTAATTGAGAGTTGTGGAGCCTACCACCAACTCTTAGCAGTCCCTCGGAATCCAGAAAGGGATTCAGGGATATCAAAGCAGAAGATTGTTTCACAGGCTTGCTCTGTGACAACAGTTTAAGTTCGTCAGGAAATGACTCGCGTTGGGAGAACCTGGCAAACCTTACAATAGATGCTTGCAGTTCATCTGTAGAGAGGGGACCAGAAAGACGATCAGCCTTAGGGACTCGCGCATTGTTATGAAAACGAAAGCAATAAGCTATAACTCGTTGTAAGCGAGCAAAGCTTGAATACTGATTGAACGGAAATGGTTCAACAGAGGTTACAGGAAGACTCTGAACTTCTTTTTTGAATTCTGGAAGCTCAGCACGAACATGTTTGGAAGTAGGCCAAGAGGCCTCACCTTCGCTTAGCCAGGTGGGACCATGCCACCAAAGGCTCAATTCTTTCAAACCTAAAGGGGTGATTCTCCTAGTGAGAAGATCAGCAGGATTAGACGTTGTGGGAACATGCCGCCAAGTGGCATCAGAGGTGAGTTGCTGAACATCAGCAACTCTGTTGCACACAAAGGTCTTAAGAAGATTTGGACTGGTTTTCAACCATCCTAGCACTATTGTGGAATCTGTCCACAGACCGATTCTAGATATGGGCAAATCAAGTGCCTTTATGACTTGCATGGAAAGTTTGCTTAGAAGAACAGCTCCGCAGAGCTCGAGCTTCGGGATTGTCAAGGGCTTTAAAGGGGCTACCTTGGCCTTGGAACAGAGAAGGTGAACCTGTACTTCCCCTTCCTGATCCTTGGAACGTAGGTATATCGACGCACCGTAACTATTGTTAGAGGCGTCGCAGAAACCATGGAGCTCTATCTCGACCACGCTCCGACAGAGGACGTGACGAGGAATTGCTAAGTCATTGAGCATGAGAAGCTCACTGCGATAGGTTAACCATTTTTCTTGTATGGCTTTAGGAACGGGCTCATCCCAATCCAGCTTTTCCATCCAAAGCTGTTGCAAAAGAACCTTGGCACCCATGGTGCATGGACTTAGAAGACCCAACGGGTCGAATATCTGCGATATTTCAGACAAGATGCTACGCTTCGTAGCCTTACTACTTGTAGAATTTGAAATATTGAACATCAGATGATCGCTTTTAAAGGACCAAATCAAACCAAGGGTGTTTGTGTGCTCATGTGCACTGAAATCAAGAACACCCGGATGCAAATCGGAATCTGGTATTCCATCGAGAACTTCTGGAGAGTTAGAAATCCACTTTCTAAGTTTGAAGCAGCCTGACTCAAGAATCTGATCCAAGTTTGAGCAGAGAGTACGCGCTTTCTCAGGAGTGTCGGCACCTGTCAGAAGGTCGTCGACGTAGAAGTCCTCCTTTATGATTCGAGAGACTTCGGGATTTGAAGCCTCACATTCGATGCCCAATTGGGTTAAGCATCGAATAGCAAGAAAAGATGCTGAAGCGGTGCCATACGTAACCGTATTTAGGTCGTACGACCGAAGAGGCTCAGCTGAGGAGGGTCGCCACAAGATTCTCTGAAGGGGCCTATGGTTAGGATTCACCAGAACCTGGCGATACATCTTCTCGATATCAGCTGATATAGCGAATAAATGCTTGCGAAAGCGAACAAGAATGGAAAATAAGTCTTGTTGCACGGTTGGGCCAACCATCTGAATACTGTTCAGAGATTGCCCTGAAGTGGTTGCTTGAGAACCATTGAATACAACTCGGAGTTTAGTTGTCAGGCTTTCCTCTTTTAAGACTCCGTGGTGGGGTAGATAATAGGATATCTCGTTTGAATTAGGGTTTGAAACGGACATATGACCTAATTCAGAATATTCATTCATGAAACTCGAATAGCGATTGGACAAGTCAGGGTTCGCTTGTAACCGCTTCTCTAATGATAAGAATCTTTTCTGAGCGATTTGCAATGAATCACCCAATACCTCTACAGGTTCCTTGAGAGGGATAGAGACAACGAATCGACCATTCGCTTCTCGTTGCGTATTTTGCAGGAAATGTGCCTCACAGGCGTTCTCTTCATTTGTGCGGACCTTTTCCTCTGGGTAATGTTCGAGTTGCCAAAACCTAGCAATGGGATCAGAAGCATCCTCGATCGTGCTAAGATTGCACTGTACAGGGTACGCAGAAGGGGGGCCTGTAGGGCCAGAAACAATCCAACCAAAACGAGTCTTTTGGAGGATGGGAAGATTTGGGCCTAGACCAATTTGTCCAATACAAAGGAGCTGCCAGAAAATGGGCGAACCAATCAGAATGTCGATGGTGCCCGGTTGGTCGTAGGACAGATCTGATAACTTGATGTTATCAGGAACCTTGAAGCTGTTTCGCTGGACGCGAAAACTTGGGGTAACACCCGTAATCTCATCGAGAACAAGACAGGATAGGCCAATGCCGTATGAAGTGTGAGGGGCTTGCAGCTTGATATCACACCTAGCCTTGATTTGAGAAGTGGCTTTACTTAAGCCAGAAACAGTAACGTTGACTTCGCGAATTGGAAGCTTCAACCTTTTACACAAATCTGAACGTATGAAGTTCGATTGGGAACCGGAATCCAGCAGGATTCGCACAACGTGAGGCGTACCATCATCAGCGATGAGTTTAGCGGTAGCCGTAGGTAAGAGTACCTGCAAAGCATTCGAACAGAATGCAGAAATCGATTGGTTTAGTTCAACAGGGGTTTCTGCTGACACTGCAGATCCTGGTTGACTAGAAGAAGCGTTCTGAGGCTTATCCTCATGAAGAAGGGTGTTGTGCCTTGATTTGCACTTTCTACACGTATGTTTGGAGCTACAGAGGCTCGATAGGTGACCCTGAGTTAGGCAATTAAAGCATACGCGGAGCTCTTTTGCCTTTGACTTTCTGTCAAGAACAGACAGCTTGACAAACTTATCGCATTTGTACAAGGAATGAGATCCTTTACAAAGTGGACACGAAGGGGTACCCGACACAAATGATTTAGAATGTACCTTGGAAGACTTTTCGGGTACAAGCTTAACATTTTTTACTTCCAGAGTTTCTAGAAGATTTGCTGTATTTTGTAAGAATTCCTTGAACTCATCATGATTAGGCAGGTCAGAACTTGACCGGTTTCTAAGGACCTCCCATTCACGAAATGTAGTGGGGTCCAGTTTTTTAGAAACTACATAAATTATAACAAAATCAAGAAGCTCGCTATCGGTAGCTAATGATTTGATTGCTGCAAAATGTTTGAATAACATATCGCTAATCGTACGTAATTTAGTTGCAGATTCCTTACTGCAAGATTCAAGCTCGAAAATAGCCTTGAGGTGGTTATGAACCAGAATTTTTGGATCATTGTATCGATTGCACAATGCCTCCCAAGCTAGAGTATAATTACCCGCAGTAAACTCTAAACTTTTTATAATTTGGCTTGCATCACCCTGTAAACTAGCCTTTAAGTAATGCAGCTTTTGAATATTAGTTAACGCTTGATTCTCATGAATTAAACTAATAAAAATCTCACGAAACTCCAACCACTCTGACAAGTTCCCTGAATATTTGGGAATCGAAATGGTAGGAAGGCGTACAGCTCGATTATTGCAATGTGAACTGCAATTTGAATGCGTTGATCTTACGCTACCGTTAGGAGATCCAGAACGATCTGGTGCAACATCAGACTGTTTGTTGTATTCATTAATCAAACATTCAGCTTGTGAAATTGCAAGAAAATAAGAGTCTTCAAATTCGACTTGTTGCTGCATTTCAGATTCTACATCCTCACTGGTTTCTAAAATTTGTTCGTGAACCTCATAATATTCTGATAACAAAGTGGCTATAGCATCCAATCTTTTCTGCAATTGAACAATCTGAGCGCTAGATAAGAATTGATCTTCATCGTGAACTATTTGCAAAGATTGCACGTAATTTGAGAAACGCGTAAGCTTGCCCTTGATAGAGCCACGTGCTCTTACAAGCGGATCCATAATTGTTGAAATTAAAAACAATTTAACAGATCGAACTAACTTTTCGTACGCCACTGGCGTGAATTTTGTACGCTTCTGGTACGCGGACCCAACGGGTCAACTATCTGTGATATTTCAGGCAAGATGCTACGCTTGGTAGCCTTACTACTTGCAGAATCTGAAATATTCTTTAATGATAAAACCTTTCGCACGCCTCTGGTACGGAATTTTTTACAACGCAGACAGCGCTTGATAACAACGCGAGAAACTTGTCGCTAACGACGCAGAAAACGACCCTGGTACAACGCGAGATGATTCACTTGTGACTGCTTCGACTGCAGTATGAAACATGCAGGGGATATCGCTAACAAACGTAATAGCTTGGCATTTCACGCAATTAAAATGTTTATATGACTCATAAACCATTTGTTTACGCAATAATACGCAGCTGAAATTATGCACATGTATAACACAGATGATAGAAAACCAAATATTCATGCATAGGAAATCACAAAAAAGGGAACTTAGGCTTACATTGATATTGGTGCGTGCCTCCTTTTCGTTACTGTGGTCTGAACGAGACGCCGCAGACTGCCGGCTTGCAGCTGCACGCGAATGGGCGGGAAACGCTGGCGTTGCTCAGCCCTCTCGCTTCCTCTCTTATACGGGCACCGCATGTGCCCTCTTCGTTCCACGCGTTGCGGCGAATATGGAACGCTGCTTCCTTGCGGTCGATTACAATGCAATACACAACTGAATATGCTTTTGTACTTGCCAATGACCAATGTTGTCGAATGCTGTCGCTGTTGATTGGACTCGCAATGACCTAATGTGGTTTAATCCTGGCTCTGTAGGACCATGTTGGGGGAGCTTCCCACTTTTCCTTTATATGGAAATTTATGGTTGCAGGCTCGATTCGATATTTTAGTGGACTGTATGAATTGTAGGTTTCACTGAACTATACACACGTTGAAAGCAAAAGAAGTAATTTATTGCCATAAATTAACACACAAACATTTGAACATTTACAAAGAATTAGCTTTCGGAGTGCGGACCGGTTCGCATGCTGCCACGTTGACAGATGGAACGTAAGTGATGTGAACGGCGAGGCAAAGCCCGCTCGACAGTCTACTGCGCACAGTATGAATTCAGAATGCAAGAGAGGCGGCAAAAGTTTATAAAGTCCTTAACATCTATAATGCAAAATATATTATCACTACAGGATCATCCCGCATGAAAACTGCTGTATACATCTGATCCTTGTATCCTATATTCTGTTTCTATTGACTTTCCCAGTATTCGTCCATAAAGTCGGCTAAACGTCATAGTAACTGATAACTCCCCATAAATGTAACAATTTTACTCTTTTCTTTATTAAGTAATGGAGTGACATATTCTAATTTTCATTTGTTCGCAGTTGGTTGGCCATCGTACATATTTTAATATCATTCAGAACAATTTGGATGAACTATTATTCAATGTTCAAAACAGCTACCTGTTAGGGCAGCATTAGTGTAGTTAACGTCAGTCTTTACTCTTATTTTTAATAATCACAGATAGCACCCTCTTTCGGCTGTTTCATATTAGACAAAACCTGCAGGTAGTAAGTTTAGCGTTTTGTTTTCAATATTTCCTTTTAAAAATCACAACCAATTACCTGAAAGGATTTTTCAGTTTTCATATGTCGTAAGGTGTTTACATTGTAGTACAGATTATCACGTTTTTCTTTCTCTTCACTTGTTTACTTTATATCTTTGTCTATTCGTACATATTATCATTACCAAGGCTAGACGGCACTGCAAACGAGCTTATCAAATACGGTGGTGCAGCAATAATAACGAATATATATATATATATATATATATATATATATATCGTTATGATACAACCCTAAATGTGTGTTAGAATCAAATTTATTAAATTAATTGATTACAATGGTTAAAAATAATTTAGATTTATTCTGGTATAAGGTGGAAATGTGTATGGAAAATAGCTATTTGAAAAACAGGTGGATTTCAAAATAATATAATTGAATAAATTACAGTTTGAAAACGAATGATAAATACTTAATTTGAAATAAAATAAAACTTTAGTAGGTTTAACTAAAATAGATAATACTAGAGTGTATAAAAAGGGATATGATATCGTTAAGTAAATTTATTGTTGATTATTGAGAATAACAAATTTTGTAAAATGTAGAAAACAATTTTGGTCTGATTAAAAATATTTAATATAACCCGGTTTTTATTAAGAAATGTTTGACTAATATAAAAAAGGTATCATACAAATCTACGTGGTGAAATAAAATGGAATTTTAATAAATAAGAAGAAGAAGTGAAGACTTAACTAATGAAGGTTATTGGTATATGTGGTAAAAACTAATGGATAGCAGAATTGTCCCATACAAGTGAATCATTGAGGAAATATGCTGGGTCAATTTTATTGGAAATATTACATTTGACATATTACATTAATCAAATTGGATCACGTCAAGCGGTTTTTTGCTGAGTAAGATTTCCAGAGGAAAAAACATTCCAGGTGGATGTCTGCAGGTTATCTGTTTGCTGAGTACTGTAAAAAAATAGAGTTTGCTGATCTTGAATGGTTGGGACGTGTTGTCTGTCTGTGAAAAGTGCATTGCAGGAAGGTGATTGAAAGGGTCGATTCGCAGATCAAAAGCAAGTTGCCATCTGGAACGTTGTGTGAATCAAATAAAAGGTGAGTGATTTCTTATTAAAAATCATAACTAGAAATGAAATAAAGACAATAAGAAGGTGAACTAATTAAGAAATAATTACTTACTGTGTTTTTAATATTGTTGTGTACTATTGAAAAGATTGGGCATTTGTCAATTGAATTTAACATTTGTTTTGACATGCGAATGAGATTTAAAATATTAGAACATCAATCGTTCAGAAATCAAGTAACTAGATAAAAGAATCCACCCCTGATTTTTCAGGAGCTATCTATAATAGTAATTATTGACATTATAATACAAAATAAGGCAATTTGTAATTTAAAAAGCAGATTAATAGCAATATACTTGAAGGTTCAGTTCAATATATATTGCTTAAAACAACGATAAATTAAAAGAAAGTACCTCCTGAGTGGAAACAGATTTATACCATACCAATATTTAAAATGGACACCGCAAAGATCCTAACAACTACCAAGGAAGAACATTGATGAACTCGACGAGCAAAAAGGATTTAGGAGAAACCAATATACAATAAACGCGATATTCATAATACGACAACTGATAGCAAAATCGATCGAATGAAATAATATCGTTTATTTGTGATTTGTAGATTTAGCAAAGCCTTTCGGTACCGCCAGAAAGCTAGACAGTTTAAACATTGTGCAAGAAAAACAAGTACCGAAATTAATCATAGATATTCTAAAGGACCTGAACACCAACGGCGCTACAGAAATAATAACTGAAACAGGAAATACCTCACCAATCACAATAAAGAATGTGATTAGGCAAGGGGACTTGTTAAGCCCATTCTTATTTAACTTAACTATCAAAAAATGACTGAAACCATAAAACCTGTGATAGGATATAGAATGCGAGACAAGAATATAAAATTTATGTGCTACGCAGACGATGTAGTCCTAATGGCTAATGGAGAAGATGATCTGCAGATACTGTTATGTACTTTTAGCTAAATGGCCAAACAATATAATATGCAAATATCATGAATAAAAACAAAATCAATGGTGGTCACAAATGAACCGATCAGTGTTGAATCCAGGGGGTGACCGGGGGTGAAATTCCCACCCGGGCAGTACAAAATTCCCCCCCGGAAACATTACCACTTCATATTCATGTTTTTTTTAAATCTATAAAATAATGGGCGGATTGCGGCGGAATAGGTAAAAATACCCCCCAGGCGTTTCATTCCCCCACCCCCCCAACCCGGAGTAATCAGTCTGAATTCAACAGTGGAACCGATAAGGTGTAAACTAGTTGTGGACGACAAGATAATGGAGGTAATGACAAGGTTAATCTATCTGGAGGTTTAATTGTCATGTGACCGAAATCTCTCCTGGGAATCATAAAAATACATATTCAATGCGACCCAACTAACTGCAACGCTAAGAACCACAATATCACAGAACAAGTATATTCAACTCATTAAGTAACAAATAACTTTCGGGATTGGACCGTGTCATGAATGAGATCGAAGAGTTCTTCGATCTCAATCATGACACGGTCCAATCCCGGAAGTCGTTTGTTAGTTAATGACAATGGCCGTGAAAGCCTCAGAAATCATCTATATCCAACTCAGTTGCAGGGTGATTCGGATATCTAAAGTAATGATCCGGCCAATAATGACATATGCGAATGCAATCCGAGCAGAAACTACAAAAACTAAATAACAATTAATGGCGGCAGAACTAAAAATACTAAGCCGAATATCGAATACGAAGCGTAAGACTTACATGTGAAACAGAAGATGTTTTAAAATTCATTACGAAAAGAAAGAAAGGATGGTGCGGATAAGGAGAAAGCATGGATGATGATAGATTGGCAAAAGTTTGTAAGAAAAAATACCACCGTTGCCAAACGTAGAAAAGTTTATAAAAAATATCGAAAAGTAAGTCTTTTTCAGCTGCGTGACAAACACAGACTAAAAATTTGCATGATTGGAATGACTATTTTTAATAATGTTTAAAGTTCTGTCCCAGCTAAGTCTTACACTGGAAGATTGTCACCACATTTATAATTTTCTGCTTCGCTATGTTCCTTATACATACCTCTTATAGAGTTGTCAGATTCACCTCTGGCGCTAACCTCACATCCTGCTTCCTCAGAATGTCTTTAGAATGTTTACGTTCATCGCCTATATCGACACTTCTTATACACTGACGACCTTAAACGTATTATTACAAACAATTCCATTTTGCTTAAATGAACTGAATCAGGTTTATCAGCAACAAACGAATTAGCGCTATGGTAGCATAGTATTCACGTTATTAAAATAACGCAAAATTCACATTATTAAAATAACGCAAAATTCAGATTCGTCGTGAAGGTCGTGGCGGTGTCACACAAATACAAAGTGTATGTTTCCTAAAGATTATCAAGAAGAGAACCAGCAAGATATTGAGCGGCAATTTTAGAAACAGTAAATTCAAAGATTATTTTAATAAATAATTTAATTTTTTTTTAGCGAGCATGATAAAGCGTTTGCGTTTCCAGTCGGCATGTAGTAAGTTACAACTTCACATCTAGACAGTTGGTTACATCAAACGCTCTCCGGTCATGCTACTAGCGCCTTTAGTGTTCGTGACTCTTGTGAAAAAACATTCTTCCCTCAATTCAATGGGTTAAGTTAGCTACCTACCCGGACCGCGGCGGAAGATGGTTTATAAAGTGGCCCTTGTCTTATATTAAGAGGAAAATTAGAAGAAAATTTAAATTTTCAAATGAAGAACTTTTTTACATTTACTAATTTTATAATTACTATTGCATATCGTAACAGCATCCACAGTGTAGTAAAACTACTACAGCCTGCAGATATATTAACAGAGAAAGGCTGTGAATGTAGATAAAAATTAAGAACGCCACAACCCTTTGAATCACTGGGAGAAGAGTTGACAATTAATTGAATTTCTTCGCGCGGTCTCGAGTTAGCGCGGGGGACCACAGTCAGAAGTCAGCATGAGGTTGTTCTTCGGTAGGGCGTGATTTTAGTAGTGCAGTCCGTATAATGAGAGCTTTATCGGCCAGATACCTTTTCGACGTCGTCGGATTTAATTACTCTACCGGGTCAGATCATAGAAGCAATCCCGTATAGCCACCCTGCCGTTGTTCAACTTTCATTCGACAAGCCGACTCAGACCTGAAATATATTCTATTCCATTTACGTCTGTAACTGACGCTTCGAAGTAAAGTTATCTAATATTTTTTATCAGCCTGGCCGCCACCCTACGTGACTGTGGCAGCGGCCAATTGCAAATTTTTGCTCAGTGCAGAAGGGCGACCTAGTTTTCTTCCTATATACATTACTGTCAGTTAATTACTATATCCACCTAAGTGGAACCTATTGTATTAGTTAAGTAATGCATAGTGCGACGTACCGCCAATTCTGAATATGGTATACTAGGTTAAGCGATAAGTTGTGAAATAGTTAAAAATTGCTGGCATTAGGTAGGTAGAACTTTATACGCTTTTCCGTTGTTGTTGGTTTTTTGCCAGATCATCAATACACTACTATGGAACCATCAATTTACTATTGACGAAAGAATTAAGGTTGTATGTCGCTTATATCTGCAGGCGGCATTTAACTTAAACACTGACATGAGTTCACTAAATAAGAGGTACTTTTATAGGTCGTATATTTTGTTCCTTATTGATAGAGAAAGATATAATTATTTGCGTCACTCATAACTAGAAAAAACTGGCGGTTTAAGACTACGACATCTATAATGGTTGTGTTGATTACTTGGTGCCATGGCATTCATATTTTCTTTTTATTTTGATTTCTAAAGAGTGTATTAATCACGAATCCATAACGTAGCAGATTTATCGCAAACAGTGGAAAATGTCTGGTAGGTGGTGCTACATAAATCAGAAAGAGTCCTCCACTGTCCTGACAGTGAATAGGAAGTGTTATGTTTACATTAAAGTAGATTGTAGCTATTACCAATTCCAAACTAAGTGTTACATATTGTCCCAAAGATCAACTAAATGACGTATTGTTAAACATAGTTTAAATACTACAAACAGTAAACTCCTTTTATCTCAGAAGGTATTGATTGTCGCGGGACATATTTATTAAGGCTTTTTGCTTGTTTTATTTCTCGACCCTTTTACTAACAACCTGTTTATTTAAAAAAAAACAAAATTACTAATACCAATTAGCAATGGTCATTTAAAATGCTTGATGTAACACGAAAATAAATAATTACCAAAACTATTAAGGCTAGCCTAGAAGACTCAGGCATTTGGCCAAGTATTAAAACAACAGCAAAAATTTGCAAACAATTAGCTAAAACAATTGTGGGGTCGTAGCGCCTTGGCGGTAGAGAACCGACAGGAAATGAGTTATTCTGAAGTTAGTTAAAGCAGAGCCTTGCAAGATTAAAAAATAAAGATAAGACCAAAGCGGCAGTACGGAACGACTGCATAAATTACTCAACAATGAGAACATTTTAAACTGGAAGTCCCTCTTGCACTCTCTCGTTTTATGAAGAGCCTGACAACGGCATCCCTCTTCCTTATTTTTCCTTAGCAGAAACAATGGCCGTCCTAGCGATTAGTAAGAATTAAAGCAGCAAACCGCTAATGGGTCGGAATGCACAGATAAAACAACAGGATAACATTAATCTCGATCAGATCTAAAAGCGACCAGCTCATAAATAATTTTTGTGCGGCGCAGTCTTCCATCGATTTAGTTACCTTTATCTTACTGATCCCGACCTTGTGCTGGATAGACATTTGTATGCATGCGGATACCTATGGTTGTGAACATGCAGTTGTACTTCGTTGCTCAGGACTATAGATAATTTTTGAAAGAAATTTTTTTCCGTAAACTTTAATTGCTGCTAAGAGGTTATAGGATAATTCTAGAGAAAACCTGCAAATACAGAAATAACAATTTATTTCTATAGAATGGGTTTATGAATGATAAGTTTTTACACACCCTTAGAAGTGTAACCTTTCATAACTCTTTTATTATTGTTCACCCTTCTAATTTTTAGTTAATTTCCATCAAACCACTAAACGTGAGTATGAGAAAGATATAAAAGGTAAAACGGAAACGCTATTCATGCACATTCAAAATTTGCAAACTGATGCGTCTTCTAAATTGATGCTTGGTTATTCATTTCCAAAACGGAGAATCTCGGTGGCAGTGATTAGAAGCGTTGAATTCCTCTGAACGTTAATTTAATACCTTGTGGCTCAATGACCTTGATAAATTCGCGTACTCATATTTTGAAGCAGCAAAGAAGCACATTTCAAGTACCTCGAACCGGATTTGTTTCGACTTCTAAGCTAGCCAGAGCAATTATTGTTACGAGTTGTTTAAATTACCATTTTCTGCTATAACAAACTGACCGCTACCTGTGGGGCTTGGGTTTTGTTGTATTTTTTGGTGTGTCAAGTACTCCTATAGCACGGTATTGGGTTAAATCACAGATGTTCGTGTTTTTCATTTAGGAATACTATGGAACAGTTAAATCCACGGTTATGAGCAGCGACAAGCTTAAAAATTGCACGAATAGCTAGTGAGAGAAGGTAGGATCTTAAACTAAACGAGCAGAGCTTATTGGCGAAAGTTAAATTAGTAGTTACCGGTAAAGATGCTTCTTATTAAGTAGGGTGCTACCATGGTGATTATCAGCCGATGATGCAATAGAAAAATTCTAACACAGAAAACCGTGCCCGCAATGGAAAATATGCGTGCTCTACGCACAGACTTACATTGCTTTTTTTCTCTTAAAAGAGGACACCTTACTTCTTGTAAACGTGTCCTGCATTTTTCTTCATAAAAAATCAGGCTTTATAAAATCTAATGCCCAAGATAATTATAATCCTCGTCGACGTAGGTCAACACTGACCGCTTGAAAATTCAGCCATCGACTTCAAATTGCAACCAGCATGCTCCAAATGCGCTCAAAATTAAGTAAGAAATTCTTACAATACTCCAAAAACCTGCATTAGTGAAAAAAGGCATATGCATTATGAAAAAAGTAACTTAGATATACTTATTTCGCTGCAGTAAAGACAATATTCGAGAGGCGAAGTGGGCTGAACACCAGGCTTGAGCTCAAAAACGTTTTTCGGCAATCAAGCTTGTACAAACGGCGAAGATTATGGGCGAAATTCCGGTATCGATGGATCTTGGACTGGGCAATGCGAACCTCTCGGCTTGGCTTGTCAATTCGCTAAAGCGGAAAGATTGCTGAAGGTAGCGTCGAAAACTGGCTTCTAATGGAACAATGCTAGCGGAATCCAATGTGTTGCTTGGCAAATCCGAAAAAAAGTCGGAATGAAATTACTCTGACGCTCAGCGGTAGAAGAACAGGACTGCAAAATAAGGTTGCCTCTAAGAAGCTTGAAAATTCGTCGAAAAGATTCCTAAAGTGCCACAAACGCTGCAAATGCTTCCATACGCCAAATCACATTAAACACAAATTAAAAAGCTGAAAAGCTTGCGAAATACGAGTGGAGACATCTGTATTTCAAATCGACATAATAAGTACGAAACTCAAAAATTTACTAAAATTTAGTAGCTTTATAGAAAGTCAGTTATTTTAATTGCATTCCATGAGAATCTAAGAAACTTTAGCTGCTAACTGAGACTAAAAGTTTTAGAAGTTCGTTCCTGAAGCTTGCTAAATGTATTTCGTTGTTGGCAGCCTTGTAATTCCTATCCCTACCTCTCTACGATGGTGGCATCATCGCTAAAGCCAGATTGTGAAATTGTAACGGGTTCAACACCAGGGTTTCGTGGCCGTAGGCATCAGTGGACATCAGACTCAGCTTCTGTGGTCTAAACTAGAAGCGGTACAATAATTGCTATACTCTACTACTGCACTATATATTTTTTATTTTGATGACAAACAAACACTTCTGTACTATTCAGTAATTCAGTATTAATCTGTGAACGCTGTAGATATGCCCATATTTGCTAAATGCTATGAAAATAATGTTATTCTTACCACTGCGTGTGCATTGGCTTCTTCTCATTTGAAAATATGTATTGTGCTGACTAACACATACCTTATGGAGTTTATGGAAATTCATCTTTCACAATCCGTCACGATGTCGTAAACTGCATTTGAATTGCCATTATAAAAGGTTCTGCCTTTTTGCTTGCACCACTATACATGTATTTACGCTAAGCCTTTGTTACATTGTATGGATTCTACTCGTTGCACAATTGAAATGTTCTGTAGGTATTAATATTTTGATAGTGGCTCATACCACTACGCAGTGTTGTTTACACATTGCTGTAAATATGATCCGGTTATTTCATTAAATACTAAGCAAATATTGTTCAGCAACAGTAATCTTAATGTAGCAACTTAAAATTATGATTTATTTGAGTCTCCCGTTCCATCTAGCAGACAATATATTTATAAAACTTCGTTAGCTTGTCATTGCCCTACAAAGAACAGCCGTGGTTCTTCATGTAAGAAACAAAAAAAATGTATGAAACTTTTAGCAGAAAACTAAATTACAGCGTCCTCTTTTGCTAATGCTCAATCTAAATTTGAAGAAAAATGGAAGGGCAAAATTAAAAAGCACTTTTCTCATGAGGAACATGAACAAACGCGTTTGTTAGAAAATGGTACCGCAAAAAAGCATTTTCCTGGAATTTAACTAAAATTTGAAAACAAAAATGAAATTTAGTTTCAGGTATCTACGTGGACTATATCAATGCGTTGAAATTTAAGTTGTTGCCATTCTATATGCTTTCTCCGCGCTGTTGAGAATATTCTCATGATTTTATTCGTCAAGTGATAGCGAGGCTCTAACTGTTAAATAATTTGACCTTCAACAGCATCAAAATCAAGAATTCTTACTTTTAGGTAAATTAATTTTTATTTAATACATCAGAATTTAGCCTCTTGATGAACTCATGTAAATATATAAAAGCAAGGAGTAAAATAATGAATGATTTCCAAACCTTACAGATTCAGAACTATCAAAAAAACTAGAGTAAAGCTAACTCGACTGTTAATGAATTCAAAGTGTCAATCTTTTATACAGTGCTGTCCATTACATTTGCTTCTATATTTTGTAATGTTTTAACTTTCAACGGACTGACTTCAAAAAAATACGAAACAAAAAGGCTGGGAGGCCGGTTCCGCCCCCATAATGAAGTGTCATGATGCTGATGCTCGACACTGAAATATTAATTATAATAAGGCTATAAATCACTAATTTATAGCTTTTTATCATTATTCCTGATGTAAAGTTTCAGATACATCGGCTTACATTTATAAAATCGTGTTGGTTAGAAGGAGTTACGGTTAATACGTTATACGTAGAGAGCGATTTTTTACAAACGAGATTGCAGCAGACCCTGGATAGCCTGAATCAGATGTGTCGGTATTAAAACCCTAGTAACCCCACAAAATTGAGAGCACGCCGAGTACCAAAATGAGGCATTTTTGACTCACTGGATAATTTTGCTATTCATAATTGTTTAAAAAAAAATTTGTGTTTCTTACATATGTAAAATATCTAATACGTTTCGTATATTTAATATTTATCATGCATACATAATAAATAAAAAGCGAAAATACATCAAGAACAGACTGTACGTTCATACTGCATTGTGGAAGTCCTTCCTTTTCAAGAAGTATATTCACTTGTTTAGATTTCCTTTTTGGATGGGACACATATGTCCACATTCTTCCATCTATTTTCTCATTATTAGCTTCAGCAACGAGTTCATCATCCGACTCTTCAGAACCGGAAACTTCACTTCCAAATTCACTGTCACCGATTCTCTCAACTTCTTCATTATCGTCTACTTCGCTGCACACTTCAGGAACGTCTTCGTCACTATAATCACTTTCTTCTAAAAGCTTAGCTAGTTGCTCGTCAGTTAGCAGAATTTGATTTGGTTTTATTATGACCAAATGGTAACTGCAAACTGAAAGTATATTTTGAATCTTGCTTTTATATAGACATACGACACACATGTATAATTCTTGTAAATTCCCCAGACATTTCTTCCCAATAAAATTCATGCATGCAGCGACATGCACGAACAGGCAAAATTCGCCAGACGGCACTTTACAGTAAAATTCATGCATGCAGCGACTTGTACGAGCAGGCATAAAACATTAATTGACTACAATACGCGAAGTACCAAAATGGGTGAAACTTGACCCTTCACGTAAAGAAACTAATAAAAAATTTCAGGTACCAATTTTTAAAATGTTCATTTATGGCATACGGTGACAGACAGCATAGGAATAGCGTACCTAGAAACTCAACGACGTAATAGCATCTGAAAAAAAATGGCACAAAAAAATGAATCCTGGGTCATTTTTGACTCGGTCTTGGGGGTACTAGGGTTAAGCTATATAGTTTGTCAGTTCAAAATTTGACATAAAAACTTCATTCCAGTTTAAGCATTAATTCAAAGATGAATTCCACAGAACAACATAAGGTTTATATGATAACAGCTAATTATCGTAGTGGGGTTGTTGTAAGTAGAGAGTGGAACTACTCTATATAAGACTGTTTTGACCAATTTAGGGATGAATTTGGGGATGTCGTATATACTGGTTTCTATCGTGCAATTATTTGGAATTGTTTGCTGAGACAGGCTCTGTTACCAAGAAGAAAGGTAGCGGTATACCAACGGTACGTTCTGCAGAAGTTGTACAAAATGCTAGGCAAATTATGGGCGAAAAGCCTTGGACTTCAATTCGATGTCTTTCGCAACGAGTTGATTTGCCATATTCAACAACCAGGAAGCTTCTGAAAACGAATTTAAATCTTTTCCTTTATGGTGCACTTCTATACATCAAATATTACTTACAGATATGGCCCGTCGAGAACAATTACTGTGGATGGTTCCTTGATAGCTTTCCTGATGACGACGCTTTGAACAATGTTTTTTTCGGATGAGGCATGGTTTCACTTATCACGATACATGAATTCCCAAAATACGAGAATTTGGGCTGCGGAAAACCCACATTTCTTTAGAGAGGCACCACTTCATCCGCAAGAAGTTGGAGTATGAATTACTGCAGTACTATTACTACATTACGGTACCGTCATACAATTTTAGAACAGTTTTTCAATCGAGTGGACGATCAGGAACTACAGGAGGGCTGCTTTCAGCAAGATGGTTCACCGGTGCAATGAACTAGAGAAAATTTAGGTTTCATCCAAGAATTCTTTGGAGACCGATTGTTACGGTCTGAAACGACATTTACGACAATGCGCCAGCTCATACGAACGAAAAATATAGACGACTAACGCGTACGATAACTTCTAAATCGGGAGAGTAACTAACATAGCGCCGCTGCCCTGCACATAACAAGAAGTTCCGAATAGACTCAGTGAAGCAAGTGGTGGTTCAACACGAGATAACCTACGGGCAATAGCTTAATGGACGGCAAACAGTTCTAAAATAGATCGAGCGCCACCCAGTTCCATCAATAGGAACGAGAATGCAATGGTAAACCCACTGAGAAACCGGGAAGCAAATGATCCTACCTTTCTACTTTACACTTGGCAAAAACAGCTAAACGGAGTATAGTAGAATCTATGTGCAGCCTTGCGACTCTCCGGCACTGGTGACGGAGCGCCCTGGCCTACCTTTGACACGTACAACTTTTTCCAGGCTCCACCTCACATCGATCGACACTGCGGACAACTTATCCTGAAAATATGCATGCAGCAGGCGCAATGAAAATACAAGGCAACATAAACAAACCGACGTACACTTACACATAACATAACACATAATCAAAGACGTTAATTAGCGTACTGTATTAAATCTGGCACAAAAAATACACACAACATAATTATTGACCTTAGCGTACAAAACGCAAGGGATGGGTATTAAATGCACATAGCTACGATATAACGGCTAATATCTAAAATACACGCTACCTTTAGTATCACCTGGCTCTCAACTTGGCGGCAGGACTCCGCTTCGCAGCACGGATGCCACAAGACTGCAGCTGCAATTGCTAATGACGCATACTCCAGAATATGTTCGCAGGACACGATACGACGGGACTCGCATGGAAAAGAAACAGGGTGACCTATTGCACGTCCTCGTTTAATATGATCCCACCTACACAATAGTGGACACTTGCCTACACGGCACACGAGATGACGGGGGCATTGGTCACCAAAGCGGAGCATCACCAAATCACACACAACTGCACGCCTCAACGGCTCGAAAAGCTCTCTTCGAAAACACGCCACATGAAAGAACTCACTCGGCAAGAGGCTGCAGGAGCGGTGAAAAGCCACACTCGAAAACCCACTCGCAGTAACTGCACAAGCAACTAACTGACCGAAACAAAAGCTAGCTCCTTACTAGCTAAATAAAACCGAAACGTACCACACTGCCGATCGGCAAGAAGCTGGCGGGGCGTCGGCAAAGCAGACAGAAAGACTGCGATGGAGCGAAAAACTTCAATAAATCTCTCCCTTGCTCTCACAGACTGGCGTTTCAAATTCACTGCAGAAAACACGCTAAAAGCTCGCGAGGACTGCGAGGCGGCGACAAACACAGGTCTTCAGCCAGACGGCCCAAGGCCAAAGCGCAACTGTGCGACGGCCTGCATAAAACTTGCTACCCACTTAAATTTAGGCGGAAAAATATGACAAGAAAGCTATATATAAGCGGGGCCGTAATCTTAGAAGAAAAATAGGCACTTAACTCGTACATACAATTTGAAAATGTCCTGTCAAGATTATATAATATAATCAGCAGAAATACGCTGGCCCCTTTTCCTCTTCGATCTTGCAATTTGACGCCTTTGGACTTTTGCATTTGGTCTTGGCTAAAAAATTCCATTTATAAAACTGAAATACAGGACTTTAATGAACTTGAAATTGGAATAACTGGAAAATGTAATGAATTAAATAATTTACCCAATATGCTAGAAAATGTGTTCCGAAGTCTGACAAATAGAGCAAGGTTATGTAGCGAGCAAGGTGGCGGGCATTTTGAGCACTTGGTCTAAATTTTCAATATAAAATACCAACATTATGTTAATACAATACTTCTAAAGTACAATTTCTAATCATATTGTTTAAATCTGCAAAAAATTACAGCTGCCATGCTCAATTGTTGACATTACCTTAAAATTTCAAATGCCAATACCTACCTAAAGCTGACTACAGACGATTTACTTTTCGTCATAGCTCACTGCAATTAACTTTAAAAAACAATACTTTATATCACAAAAGCAAGCTTTGCAACAGGGAATAACTTAATATTTTGTACAATTCTTCTAAATAACAGTTTTCTGTAATATGAAAGGAAAACCTACTTTACCTGCTGACTTGCTAGGGTGTAAACGGTGCACAGACTCAAAAAAAGTACGTAAAGTTGAGACAAAAGTTAATATAATTGCTGAATAAACCGTAAATAAACCGAAGAAAACACAAAAGAAGATAGGTAAACGCCCAATATATAAATAATTTTTACAATTATTATAAAACTTTGCTCCACATGGACTCCAATTCCTCCGTTGAAAGTTAATTGCTAAGTTTCCCATACTTCCCAGAAGATGAGCAGTATCGGATTCAACACTTTCTGAGGGATTGCTATGTATGCGAGCTGTCTCGGTTGTCAACATCCTTCGAGAGTAACTAAACTAAGAAAAGAATAATTTCTTGCACAAAAACATTGCTTTCTAAAGGCATCTTTAGTTTAATTCTTTATCCGAACCTATTTGCCAAAATGTTAATTACAAATACGGTTGTTAGCCTATCACATGTATAAGACATTTCTAATAAATAACGTTACCGAATCAGACTGCCTAAGCTGAACACAACAGTATGTAGATGTAGTAGCAACTGTACCTTATGTTCATTCTATGTATAGTTAGCTATTGTACATAGCAGATGCATATTCCCTTTTTATTTACTCATCAACAAAAAAACTTTCAAAATTGAGTTGACCTTCGCAAGAGTTACCGTAATCCTCAGATTAATAACTAGAGGTGTAGTGCATATGTAAATTTTTCAATTGTTTGAATTCAACACTGATGCTTTCTATTTAAGTCGGTTCTAGGCGATTATCTTGTTTTTCGAAATAGTCTTTGTTTGAAACGCATATCCTCATCTTCGTGAGTTTGTTTTTCTACAATTCTTTCAATGGTTACCTCTAACAACCCACCATGCCTCATGATAATATGTCCTAGCATCATATCTCCTCTTTTTAGATACTCCCCAATAATTCGATGTTGATCCATTGATGCTTTAAGTGGGGTTGGATTTAATAAATGTAAATGAAGAACTTCAAATTTGTGGGAAAGACTTTATTTACATTTATTACTCCCCAATAGTTAATTACTCTTACGTTTGTTGTTCTATCAATCTAAATTATTCACGTTGCACGTTTGCAGAACCATGCTCCGAATGCTTCTAGTCTGTTTTACTGCCATATAGACTATGTTTTCTATGTATGCAGAGCAACGAAAATCGTAACTAGCACCTTCCTTCGTTTTGTTGGGAGCAAAGTCTTCGCTCCAATTCAGCATATACGTATGTGTAGTATTTATGGGGATAATCCTAGACACATAGGACAAAGATACATTTATAGGAAAGAGATTAATATCAAACCTTAGGTTTGCTGGCGATACAACTCTTTTCGCACGCACCGAGGAAGATACCGAAAACTTCGTACTCAATGTAGAAATCACCAGTATTGACCTGAATATCAAGACTAAAACCTGAGAAGAAAATCCGTAAAAGCTGCACAATCACAAGACCAGCTGTAGGAAGACCTTCACATTTTTGGTACTATCTCAATAAACACCAAAATCATCCTCATGGTTTTCCCAATCCTCTTAGATGGCACAGGGACATGAAAGATGAAGTCACTTCTGATGTGTTGTTGGAAAAAATAGCTGAGAGTTTTTTTAAACAACTTACAGCAACAGAATCTTAATTTTTGGGTAAACTAAAAATCGCCGAGAGACTGGTATCAATAGTGGATTTGAAAGTTTCCACATTTTTGGAAACGAGAACTCTGTTGCTTGCCATACAGGGACAAGTCGAAGCAGTCAGATCAATTCCTTATACCGTGGGACGACCACATCGTAACAGACACTGGTCATTCTGTCACACAGTCTATCCACAGTTTTTCAAATCGACCAACATTGCTCTACCATGAAGGTAAACATGCTAGTATGCACCTTATTGATAGTCATGGCCATTCTGACCAAAGTGAAATAACACCAGCTTAATTTGTTGTCTGCTGTGTATTTCTTCTTTTTTACATCTTCCAGTTATGGTTATAAAGCTGTCTTCCACATCTTGTATTCAGCATGTTCCCAGATTAAATGCAAATTGTAGGTAGAACTCTCGTCTACACATATGACTGGAGTAGCGTCCTATCATAGATTGTGTGGTAGACTGTGCATGTGCGTAAACAAGTTAGTGTAAGTGGCACGTGTGACAAAAGGTAGACCTAGAGCAGAGAGGGATCATCAACTTATGCTTCAAACTGGGGAGAGCTAAATTTCCTGGATTCGATTGTTACTGCTGACGCGTCGTAATACTTTTAGTATGATCTAAAAAGCGAGAGATTAGAACAAAGATATTTCGCCTCCAAAAATCTAAGGTAAAGAGCATGCTTATCACTTTCTTCAACAATCAAGGCATAATTCATAGCAATTTATGTCACCGGCTGTCCCCGTCACTAACATGTACTAAAATGGTGTCACAAAGCGTTTGCTGAAGCGTATACATGGTGTGAAACGGTATTTGGTAGGGTCTAGGAAAGAGCATCTTTTACACGATAATGCTCCTGAGCATTCTGCCTTAATTTTAGTGTAGCTTTTGCCGAAAACGAGTGTCGCAGTTTTGGAATATCTTCTCTATTCGTCGGATCTGTTTCCAGCGGAGTTCATACTATTTCTTCAAGTCAAATTTACCCTAAAGGAAAGACGTTTTGATGATGTAAAGGCCATTCAAAGTAATGTTACTGGACACACTTCATTGCGACAAGTTTAAAAAGGATTTTCGGGAATTATATCGTCGATGTCAATGGTGCGTAGAAAGTGACATAGCTTACTTCGAAAAACGCTGGGCATACTTTTCTCTATAAATATGGCACATGCTCTATATCTGATTGGCCCCGTTTCAGATGTGTTCAACCTTATATGTAGCTCCTTGTCTGGTTTTATCAAATATCCAACTTTCTGGCATCATAGGTTCATATTAGTCGAGAATCTGGCGTCTCAGAAGACAGTTCTAAAATTATGGGACATGTACCCGAAGATATAGTTTAAAAAATGTACGCTATTTGGAATTACCTGGCGGATCTAACTGTGGACAGTTCCATTCCTTTTGTTATTGCAAAAATCCAGAAAGAATATCAGAATTTTCCTGTATTACTGATGAATAAATTGATGAATTTTACACGTAGATCGCATTTACATGTTTATGCATCATTTATCAATGATTTTTAAACTAGTGGAAAACTTATTCTTTCTAAGTTCAGATGATGTCAAATTAATCTCAAAATTATTTTTAACAAATGCTACAGAGATAGTTTAAACAAAATGTGCCGCGAATGAGCTGTATAAATTTCGGCATCGAGATATTTTGAAAACTATTGCACATAACTGCAGACTCCCAGCGTACGAAATGTGTAGATAAGAATGAAGAAATTCTTAGTGAAAGAATTATCTGCATTGATTTATTATTGAAAAAAATATGACTTATTTTTCGCTGCGTATTTTGGTTGACAGGCGTGTCGCGCCACGGCGGTCACTGATTTTCACCAAGTAGCACAGAAAATAAAGAGATGACGTCAGAAATAGTTAGGGGAAAGCTGAATTTTGGCCAGTTGTTAGACCACTAGAAAAGATAAATCACTTTTCCCAAAACTCCCAACTTTTCCCCCCTGTGGTTTCCCGCTCAATACCCATCGAACTTCACATTCGCAGACTTTAGAAAACTGCTTTACATCTCGGTAACCAATTTTCGTAACGGTGTATTGTATTGGTTTCATCCTAAAAGAATGTGCCAGCAAAGTACGTTTGTTTAAGGCTGGCATTTACTTAAAATAAAATTCTGTTTGATGTATGTAAAGTTGCATAACTACTAAAACTAAGACTAATTGTTTGTGTATGACTCGAGACTCCAGAAAGATTAAGAACTGGAAGTTAAGCGGAATAAAATGTTTCTTGGTACTAAATACCAAATCGTTTGCGTTGGCATTTTGTTTCACATTTTAAATATTGCATTGCCTTCCGACACGTATACAATTCATTTATGTATTTCCAATATGTAGTTACATATTTTCTTGTCTAAATGAATATTTAATTAGTTTTTAAATAGTCTAACGATCGGATATGGCTAAACCAGCAATAAATATTCGTATTATAAAATAGATACCGGTATGTATGTATAATAATTAGTAATTAAGGCATATCGTTGTTACTACTAAAAAATAAACATTTTGCAATTGTTAAAGTAAATATTTTTAATTCACCAATGAATCTATATTATCAAGACCAAACTAATATTTTAGATAATATCACAATTTATCGAATTCAATATTAGTATAATTATTATACGATTCAGCAAGATTCCATAGTTAGTTCTATACATTTTGGTCTCCAATGTTTGTTGTAAAAAATATTATAAGCAGTGGCGTAACTAGGCACCCGCAACCCCCGCTATACGTGGGGGGAGGCGAGTTCCAAGGAGCACCAAGAGGCGCCCAAGGGGCACTAGGAAGCGTCCAAAAGAGGCGCCGCGCCTCTTGGGAAGTCCCCTTGGTGGATATTTCTTGTTTCAAAGTTTTTCTATTATAACCAGATGCCACAAAAAAGAGGCTCACTCCTGTAGTTTTTTAGTTTTTGACATGTCGAAATAAAACTCGGCGGTTATAAACTATACACAAAAGTCAATTTTCTGGCATATTAAATAATTTTTTAGCGCTTCCTGTTTCGCCGGAAATGACCTCAATTTTTGGTTTTTAAATGTGATACCCTGTATATTTTTAGATATTTGGGTTCAGGATGAAATTTTGAGTATCTTAGGTTACTTTCATATCCTAAAGTTTGGTTTTCCTAATTTAATTGTTTCAAAAGTTAGCATGGGGGGGCTTACTTTACGTGTTTATACACTGCGTTCGTAAAGTAACCCCACCACTCCCCGCTTAACTTTAGCAAAACTTGAATTAGGAAAACCAAACTTTAGGATATGAAATGAGACTACCAATACTACATTTTCGGTAAACAAAAAATTTGAATTCTGTTACGGCGGCGTCGTGACGCTCAACGACGCCAGAATTTTAAATGGCAAGGGGTTCGAGTGATACCTCATTTGAAAGCTCTCGCGATTCTGCGTATAATAAGCTATACTTTTTCAATTTTATCGATTCTAATAAACATGTCAAAATAACAAAATTAAATTTTCGAAAACCGAAAAGGCCCGTAGAAAGATTCATCATCAAACCTTTGAGCTTCTCATAGGTAAACATTTCGGTTTAAACCTGTTTTGGAACGTTTGCAGACGTTTTCTGTTAATTTAGTTCCGAATTCAGTGAATTAATCTGCCAAAATCTTAATATTCACCCTGCCGGTGTTTTAATTCGAATCGATAAAATTTTAAAAGAATATCTCATTATACGCAGAATGACGAGAGCTTTCAAATGAGGTATCACTCGACCCCCCCTTGCCATTTAAAATTTTGGCGTCACTGGGCGTTACGACGCCACTGTAGCACAAATCGACTTTTTTGTTTATTCAAAGCATATTTTTTGTCGGGTTATTTCTTGTCCTAAAGTTTGGTTTTCCTAATTCAAGTTTAGAAAAAGTTATGCGGGGGGGGGGGGTTACTTTACGAACGCAGTGTATACATTTTTGATAGAGTGGGTAGATGCTTAATTGCGGGGGGGGGGGGCATTTTTTGTAGTTACGCCACTGATTATAAGTTTTATACATCGTCAAAGATGGCTGGATACCGCATAATAAATTTCGAAATCTTCTTGTTATTCGTTAATAAAATTTTTGTTTTGTCATTAGGAATTGTATGCACCGGTGGTAGTTACTCATTAAATATTCCACCAATCTCGAGTCGAACATTTTTCAAACACCAGGAAACAGTATACACTGGTATAACGGCCTTAGCCTGGGATGAAATGATAGAAGCAGGAAAAGAAGAAAATAAGCTGGCAATAGAATCTTGTGAAAAAAAATATTGGTGGCAAAAGCGAAACAATTATGTACATAATATTATTTTCCACCCGAAAATTCTTCTAATAATTTACTTATTAATTTTTATTCAAAATCTGCTGCAATTATTTTAAACGTAAAATGTCATTAACTAATAATTTTAGTATTATTAAATTGGTTTTTGATTATTTAACGTCTGTCTACTTACCTACTACTTGGTCTGGAAACTAATTATAGATATATTCCACTTTAATATAAATAATGACTTCATTCTAGGAAGTACTTACTCATTACTCCTACCTAATTATAAAATCCGAGTTGAACAATAATTACCAAGCGATTAGTACGATGTGATATTGCCTGTGTTTCAGTTAGTCGTTCTTAGTTTTCGAGAATGGGTCGTACAGAGTTTGCAAATTCAAAGCATTTGCGGTTGACTAAAACAAGACGTAGTGTCAAAGAAAAAATGAAGAAAATTCGTGCGGCAAAAGAAAGGGTGCGCACAGTTAGTGCACCATGTGTATCGCGTGTACACGATGAAGAAAGTGAAGTGAATATGTCAGTTTCTTCTGCTGAAGAATATTTTAATGATAACGAAACAAATTTCCATAGCGAGGAGGAAATATTTTCATCCGAAAATTAAGTCTGTTATTTTGAAAATTCCATTGTTTCCGAAAATGTTAATGAAAACAGTTCATCGACAGAATCTTTTCCGCATTTAGACACTGAAGCAATGGAACCAGAAGAACAAGAACAGCGTCCTGAAATTAGTGGTCGCAGGATTGTAGATATCGCGCACTTTTTCAGGACACTGAAGGCACTGCAGCACGATGGATTTGGGTGCTCGTTTTTCGATATAGATTTTATTGGTGAAAGACGCAAAGGGTTTGTGTCGGTATTTACTGTTAAATGTGCAGTGTGCAATAAAACGGAGACAATTTCAACGGAAAATTCAGAAAATCCGCGAATAAACATTAATGTATCGGCCGTATCTGCGATTGTGTCCATCGGTGCCGGATATACCCAACTTACTGAGTTTTCTGCGGCTTTAGATATTCCCAGTCCATCAAGTGCTACTTACACCGTTTACCAAGATGAAGTTTGCGAAATCTATAACCGAGCTGCAATTGACGCGATGAAGAAGGCCGCGGAAGAAGAGACGAAACTAGCAGTGGAACTAGGTGAAGTAGATGAACAAGGGTGTCCAAACATTGCAGTAGTAGCAGACGGAGCGTGGAGCAAACGGTCGTATCGCACTAATTATAACGCCTTGTCAGGGGTTGCTTGTATAGTTGGACTTCGGACAAAGAAGGTGCTGTATATTGCCGTTAAAAATCAGTTTTGTTTGGTGTGTGCACGGAAGTATCTGTACAAAGGTAACAAATGTCCAGAACACACCTGCTATAGAAATTGGACCGGTCCATCAACTGGAATGGAGGCTGCAATCATAGTAGAAGGTTTCCAAAAATCAATGGAGATGTACGGTATGAAATATGTAAAATTAATGGGTGATGGCGACAGCAGCGTGCATCGAAAACTGGTGGAGTCCATGCCCAATTGGTCCTTCCACTATAATACATAAAGTTGAATGCAAAAACCATATTTTGCGCAATTACATAAACAAACTACGAGAAGTTGCCAAAAAACCAAAAACCAAGAAAAACGAATTAAAAGACATAATCTCAGAAAATATTCTCAGGTTTCGTAGTGCAGTTACCAAAGCCATTAAATTTAGAAAAATCCAAGAAGCAACTACAGATACAAAAATTAGAGAACTGGAAATAGATATTTTAAATGAACCGAAACATATCTTTGGTGATCATAGGGGATGTACACAGCGCGATTATTTTTGTACCGGTGCTAAAGGCGAAAATAATATGGTTCCAGATTTAGAAGAAAGCGGTTTGTTTGAGGAAATTATGACTGCAGTACGTCGTGTAGCCTGCCATTCTAAGAGTTTAATACATGATGTTACCAACAATTCCGCAGAACTTTATAATTCCCACGTTGCGAAATTTGTTGGCGATAAACGTGTGAATTTCGCTTTTCGGCGCTGTTATCAAGCTAGGTGTGAAGCTGCTGTAGTGGCGCATAATGAAGTGGGTATGCTCCACGAAATCGTGCAGCCAATAGTACTCCTGGAAAATATACAAAGTTATTTTGCGAAAAACAAAAGCGTAAGCAATTGCTTCGCAATCAGAGAGCAAAACGTTACCGTACTAAGTACTCTGGATTTCCAGACGCTGATTATGGACCGGATGCAGCTGAACCAACGCCGGATATGCTGGAGGAAGACTTGAAGGAAGCAGCGCAGAAATTTGTACAGGAATTATCTTTGAGGAGTGAAGAAATTTTGAAGAAAACTGTTGGGCAACACCGAAGCAATCGGTGGTATGAAGAGCGGCGGAAAAGATTGACAGAATGGGCGCGTGACGTGAAAACAGTCGTGTCACGTCGTGTCACGGCGTGTCACGTCGTGAACGTGACTAATATTTGAAAATCGTGACGTGAACGTGCGTGAACGTGAGTGAAAATTTCCAAGGCGTGATTCACGTTTCACGTTAATTTCACGTTAAACATTTAGTAACGAATAAAAAACTGCAGGGTGCAGCAACTTTTAAATTCATTAAATCACAAATTGTGCCAAACAAGTTACATTATGTGGCTTTATTTTGGGACCCTAATTATAAATCCTTAAAGTTCATACCTTCACATAAAAGAGAAGATTATAAAGCAAATAAAACTATAGATGATAATGATGAAATACATAGCAAACGACTTAAAACTGGCACATCAGCATCATATTCTTATCTTTCTACACTTAGAGATAGCTCTGACGATCACACATGTAATTAGGATGATGTCGAAACAGAACTAAATTAGTATGCTAAATTAAAATTCGGAAATGTAGATGACATTTTAGGATTTTGGAAAAACAGTGTAAATACGCCACTGTTAAAAAAACTTGAGAAATTTTAAACATACCGGCAAGTTCCGCTACAAGCGAAAGAGTATTTTCTACAGCTGGGCGAATTTTAGAAGAGCGCAGAATTCGACTTAACGCTGAAAATGTTGATTACATATTATTTTTAAATCAACATTTTAATGTGTAGATGTGTAGATGAACTTATTATTCTAATAAAAGTAATGGTTTGTTTTTTATACCCGGCTAACGCTAAAAATGTTAATTACGTTTTATTATTAAACCAAAAATGTATTGTGTAGATGTGTAGATGAACTTATTTTTAGAAAAGTACCTAATGTTTTGTTTTGTATACTCGACTTAACACTGAAAATGTTGACTACGTTTTATTTTTAAACCAATTTATTGTGTACTTGTGTAGATGAACTTATTATTCTAATAACAGTAATGTTTTTTTGTATACTCGCCTTAACGCTGAAAATGTTGATCCTTGTACGTAAAAGTACTTTCAAACCTACTAATTAAAAGTGTTCCCTAGCAACATATACCTTCTATACTCATACCGATAAGAGAAACGTCACTTCCAATGACAACTTTGGTACCTATTAAAAGTAATGCCTTTGAAGACAGCTGCAAGAAATATATTTGCGATAAATCAGTATTAGTAGTCAATTTTTTATTTTTTCTTTTTATGTCAACTATTCTGATTGCAACATATCACGTAAATTATGTCAGGTGCAAAACATATTTTTAGTTCTCTTTAGGGTTTTTTCATGGGTTTTAAATTTGAATATTCTGTTCTATCTGAATTAAAATTTTGAAATGAAAGCTGCGTGTCACGTCGTGAGCGGCGTGTCACGCCGTGAACGTGAGTGAACGTGAGCGTGAACGTGCGTGAACGTGACTGTTTAAAGCAAGCGTGAAACGTGCGTGACGTGAGCGAAAATTCACTCACGCGCCCATCTCTATGACAGAGTCAAATTTTGGCCGCATTTGTAAATTGCGCAATACAACGTCTTGCGCAAATGTAATAAAAAGTTTATTATACCAACAGTTTACTGGAAGCGCTGCTACAAAATATAGGAAGGAAAATGAGCATCGGGCCATAGAAGATTTTGAAGGGGTCATGAATATGGAGGTTAATCCTTGCGGTTTATTCGTGGATGAAGCCCACCCATTTTTGGCAGCATCTCCAGACGGAGTGGTTGGTGAAAATGCGATTCTAGAAATCAAATGTCCGTACAGTATAAGAATGTACACTCCGATGGAAGCCGTATTAAACAATAAAATGAAATTCTGTCTAGTAGAGGAAGGCGAATTAAAATTAAAACAAAATGACAGCTACATCTACCAAATCCAAGGGCAATTAAATATCGCGAAAAAAGACATTTGCTATTTTGTTATTTGGACTCCTAGTGATATTTCAGTGGAAGTGATAAAAACCGATCCTTTGTTTTGGGAGCAAAAAATGCTTCCGAAACTTGAACAATTTTATAACTCGGCATTGTTACCCGAAATTTTGGATTCAAGACAATCACGACAGCTACCTATTCGAGAGACATTTTTAAATTGATGTAAGTGGAAGAAACTATATCTTCTGCAATTAAATGTAAAATGTGTATAGGTATGTATACTGTAAAAAATTGTTACTTTTTCCCCTCTTTTTTAGATTAATTTATCTAGATCAGTATACAAAATACTATACAGGCTGATTTATTTATGAATATTTAGCATTAGTTAATCACTAGTTATATTTGTTTGTAAGATTGTGTATTTATGCAAACTAGATCAATCTTAAATACTATATCATAGTAATTATATGAATTGAATATGAATATGAATTAGGTGAGAAAATTGGTAGGACATAAAACCTTGAAGGCACCACGGGCATTATGAGCTAAGAGCCCGCGATTGTTGTACACACCTCGGGCCAAAGCCCTCGGTTAGTACACTAACAATCTTGGGCTCTTATTTTACTCATAATGCACTTGGTACCTTAATAACTATAATCGCTAACTGAATTAATTCGTCACTGCAGGGAACGCAAAAATAGATCGATGCATGTAGGTCAATAAAATACTTTTATCTACTCCAGTGGGATAAGTAACTCATTACGTCACTCATTTGACACTATTTCAGTTACGTAATGAAGCTCATTACACCACTCAGTTATGTAATGGTTTCATTACGCAACTGAGTTGTGTAATGACTTCATTACGTAACTGAAATAGTGTCAAATGAATGACATAATGACATTTGCCTAGTAAAATATTTTTGAAAATGACAGATCTGACATTTCTCTTAATGCACTTTTCTCAATTTTAGGCAGTCGTAGATAAAATTTTGTACAATACATGTGTGATAATGCATCATTAATATACTTGTGTGCTTACATAACTCGTGCTACGCACTCGGTTGTAACTTACACACACGTATATTAATGATGCTGTTATCCCACTAGTATAGTAAATAACTATTATTTAACTGGGCAAAAGGACAAAAACTTATAAAGATGAATTCCGTTGGCAGTATCAATTAAAATTCATGTGTTATATGTAACGCGATATCATCCACATTTATGAAAAAAAAAACGCTTTTCGAGATTTCCACGGTGCAAGACGGCTTAACTAAATACAACCCTTAAGTCATCCATTTATTTCCTAGGATACGCGGCGAGGCCAAGAGTGTCAACCAAAGCATGCAGCGGAAAATAAATCCTATTTTTTACAAAAATACAAAAATAAATCAATATAGATAATTCTTTTACTAAAAATTTTTTCATTCTTTTCTACACATTTCATACACTGGAAGTATACATTTATGTGCAATAGTTTTAAAAATACCTTGATGCTGAAGTTTATACCTGCATTGTCGGTTCGCTCTGTTTAAATAATTTCAATAGCTTTTGTTAAAAATAATTTTGGGATTAATTTGACATCACCTGAATTCAGAAAGAATAAACTTTCCACTAGTTTGAAAATCATTGAAAAATATTCAAAAATAATCTCCTAAATACCATATACACATAAAATGCATCAATTCTCAATAATAAAAAAATCGCAAAATATTTCTTCTTTTTTTTGCAATCGCAAAAAAGATGGAGCTCTCCATATTTAGATCGGCAAGGTAATTCTAGATAGTGATTTTTTTAAACTATATCTTTGAATGTACACTCTATGATCGAATTTATGTTCCCTGCTTCTTGACTAAATAAACCTAAAAAGCTACAGTATAGCCATTCGTTTATATAATGCGTTGAAAGCTTCCTGCGAGAGCTCCAAACCTAGCTATTAGGAAAGGTTGTCTCAGTTAGTAAACACCTTTTCTGACGACCCAAGGGGGTGGCCCCATAACTTTCATGTGCGTCGAGTCGACCCCTAGCTACGCCCCTGAAAGAGTCTACGATCCCGAACATTATAATATCGCACTGCTGCTGAATTTATGGGCGCTCTCGAGGATCGCGAAAGGAATGGAGTTCCGCCTGGTATAAATTGACGCCGTTAGTGCAAAACTACAGAGATCATTGCGTCCGAGTCGTGGCAACTTTTCAGAGTTAAGCAGCCCGGTTTGTTCGGGATACTTTTGTGCCGCCGTTATCCTCTTTAAATGCTAATTAGGTGAGTACGCTGCCGGCAGCACTGAGTTTCTCTTTCAGAGCGAGTCGGACCAAAGACGGCGTTTTATATCATTTATTAGCTCGTAAACGCCGCCACCGGAACGCTCCCGCGGCACTGCCCTTATGAAGAACAGAAATTAATTGTTTCGGTGAACTAGCTCTTCCAGCTAATTGTCGGCAGTTCCAGGTCTAAGGACGGTAGGCGGAGTAATTGGGATATCTCTTTGAAAACCCTTGTCGGAGTTAGCTGATATAATAATAATAATAAGTGACTGCGCTGTAGCACATCGTCAGGATGAAATTGATCGACTTCCTCTCCCCGGGTAACATTAATATGCGCCTATTGAACATACGTAAATGAACGTAAATGAAGCCGCCGCATTTAAGCAGAATTATAAAAGCGATTGGGTTGTTTGCTTCTTGCCAGCCCATTAATTAATTGCCATGGAACGCCACTCAATAATGCATTCGTGCATAATATTTCGTTAACAAAGGGCAACCGTTGTTGAATATTGAAGCTCGTAATAAATTTGCTTTGAATATAGACGAAGTCCTATTACCATTGTTTGCATTTGGAATATGTTCCGAACAAGAATAATTTGGAAAACGAATTAAATTTTCAATACTGATGACTTCACTTGACTTTCAAGCGGTGGTTAACGTACATATCGGGCTTCAACTTATTTCGAAGTAATTTTTATTATAAAACTAAAACTGTCAGTTAACTAAGCGTTGTCCCTTTTTAGACAATGCTTTCCATTGTCCTACTTGGAATGGAATGGCGTTATACCCTAGAATTCTTTGAAGAATCAAAATCACTACTGAATCGTTGCTAAGTTATTGTTGGATTGTTACAACGCATTCAATACCTTTCTGCACGCACCATCAAATATGCTCCAATTTCAACGGTTAAGAATTCTCTATAAATTATAATCCTTCCGAATGTAAACAAAATGTTACCGTTGGCAATATGTATAACATCAAATGATTATTTGGTTATTCTGACGACGACAGTGATTCTAGCAACCGCGCATCTCGTGATGCTCTTGTAACGACTAAAATTGACATAAATGATATTCCAAATGCTTCTCCCAGAAGGCTATTTAATAGCACACTTGAACTAAATATCACCAGTGATGTCAAATCACATTCTCTTGCGTATTTTCAATATTTCATTTATGCTCGAATATATTTTATGAAAAAGAAAACTGACACTGGGAACAAAATATCATATCTGAGCAGTTCTACCATCAGATCTTCTCGTGATTAATGTTTCACTGGCAAAATGCTGCTGTGTTACAATCTCTAATTCTGATGACATCACGATTGACTTATATTTCGTGAAAGCAGAACCGCGTTGCACTGAAATGGAATTTGTCGGAAAAAATACATAAGATTATAACTATGATATGGTAGGATAAAAACTAGCTTATGCTAAACGAACGGTTCATAATTCTTCAATAGCTATGGCAAAATCAAAAGCAAGTGATTCATTCAAATCAGCACATAGTATTCCTGGTACTATGGGACCATGGGAGGGATGTTTCGAGCAAATCAATTTTCCACTATAGCAAGATAGCAACAGGAGAATGTTATAAAGGAAACATTTGCTTTTTACCAACATAAATTGAAAATACCTAATTGAGTTTTTGATTTCCATTTTAGAACAAGTTAACTTCTAGAGCCCTTTATTTCTTGAATTCTTTGCTTTATAAATGCCATCATTGGATCACTCTGCTTTATTATATCTCCCACAAAATAACTTTTACGTTTTGATTTAAAAATCTCGGTTTTTAAAGGGTATAAACAACGATTCGTAATTACTGGCACGACCAACACTCTCGAGAACACTTAATTGTATAATAAATATCAGAAAGTATGTAGTAAATATCACAGATCATGCAAAGAATGGGTTATTATAACATGTACATTAGTATGGAAACTTTGCGTCCGGTACGTGGCTTACTCAAAACTAAATAGAAGCAATTGCTGTACAACGCTGTTGTGTAAAAGACACCAAAAATTATCACATTAAGTAGTAGTATTAACAACATGTTTAAGTTCGTGTAGTTGGAACAAATAACACCGACTGAGTGATTAAAATGTTTTACACTTTTCTGATACAGCATATTTCTTTATAATCGAGGGGCTATTTATTCAGGTACCTGCATATTTCAAACACTAGATTAAATTATGTTACCTGCTAGAATAGAAAACCAGCATGAAATTTTAGCTAAAAAAGCACAGACCTTTAATATTTTTAGAGAATGTGTAAAAGTTGATTTTTGGACATTCAGCAGTTCGAAACTGACAAAATTATTACTATTAACCCCCTAATAAAGATACCGCTCCGCACGTCTTAAAAATATAAAAGGGTCAAGCATAGGTGGTTACACTCGACACAATGACAAAGGAGCGAATGAACTTGAACGATATAAGTTCGAATTTCTAAACAACATGAGCACTTTTGTTAAAATTACAATAAATTATTGAACTAACGTGCCACGCTTCGTAGTTCGTATAAGGAAACTACCTGTCGAGCAGATCTAGATTTATGGCTCGCGTACCTGGAGATAATTGATCTAAGCAGAACCCAACGCCGGCACTGACCTCAACTAGGGCTGATGGACCAAAACACCTCTAAGATATAATTCTCCTAGACGTGGAGCAATTCCTACAGGACTCACACAACAACTTCCGAAAGTACAAACAGGTCCTGACTTCAAAGTTGCCACTAAGCTAACGAAAGCTTATAGCGACTTCCAAATTACCTCACCGATAACAAGGACAATAAGATATCTTATTTGAAACTCGCTTATTAATATTGCACAGCGATACAAATTATTTAAAACTCGAAAACGAACGGTTGCCAAACACAACTTGCGGCTTCGCTGTCTAAATCGTATCACTGGCAACAAAAAGCATCAACGACTGTGTTGTTATTAGGCAAAAGAACTCCTTATAAATGCATTAAAATAGTCTTAAGAACATACATATGCTGCAAACGTTACGTAAATTACGTCAACAGGAACAAATTGATAGTGCACTTGCCAGCACTTTACAAAGTTATTATATAATGCTTAAGGAGCACCAAGATACAATTATTTGTATCAGTCATTGACAACGACATGCTGAACATTCGACACAACAACATATTGGTAATTTGTTATCCGTTACCATTTGTTAAAGTGGTAGACTGAAATAAGGGAGGCTCGGTCACTATATTCAGTATAATTGTACTTGTACCACAGAAGATATTAGGATACACGGACAAATTCGTTTTCATTTAGAACGCGATCATGGTGCTACCTGTCTTGAATACTTGCGATGGAGTGGAGGTTTCACCATATAAAACTTTCTTGACGATTGGAAATGGTGTGTGGTGTTTAGCTTCCGGATACAAACCTTACATTCTTTTTGTACTTTCTAAAACTTTACAAATGAAAATTGTACACTAAATTTTAAAGACTATAATAAGATCTTAAATAGCCGGCGTCGGTATCTCAGTGGTAAGCATCCTGCCTACTGATCTACGGGTCGCAAGTTCGATTTCCGCTTCCGGTGAGGTTTTCAAAAATAAAAAAAATGCAGATGAAAGCCTCTATTTCTCTTCGGAAGTGATGTAAAGCCGTGGGTCCCATGTTACTACGATGTGTAGCATGTAAAAGATTCCTTGCTAGTGTTGGAACTCCTTAGTCTCGCCAAAATTTCAAGTAAGACTTTGACCATATTACCAAAGCAGTTGGTGTCTAAGGTACCTGGTACTCTGCATGCCTAGAACCTTGTCCATTAACAAACAAACAAACAAAAACATTAATAAGCATTGCAGCTGAGACCGCAACAAAGAAGGGTAACCAAAGCAATTCCAACAAATTCTACCTGCTTGTTATAAGAAAGACCGGTAGCTGTGCTCGCCTGCGAAAGAAATCCACAGACAAACTACATATTGACACACAGGTGCAGCGCGCTGAAGGTGTTATTGCAGTACGAACGGGGATGGACCCCAAACATTATTGCAAAGCATGCAGTTTACATGCGAAGACACATGCCAAATTGACGATAATTAGAATTGCAAAATTAAATTCTATATATTTTGAACTAACGGTAAAGTACACATGCAACATAAAATAATAAAAACATAACTTTAGCAACTGCCGTTTAATAGGCGATAAAATGCAAAACCAAAAGAAATCACAGAACGCGAGCGTCGTATCGCATAATGTCTTGTGTGGGCTATACTCCAAAGTTAGGCGAGATTTGCAAGCTTGAAAAGGAAAGCAAAACTAACAGCTTTACAAAATAGCGACAGACAAATGTGGTCCTACACGCGATGTGACACCAGACACTTTAGGGCTGCCTCGGCCGGATTATAAGGAATTAACACGGTAGTTCAAAGGTTTCTTACGAGCAATTAGCTTGAATTTACACGAGATGAACAACAACTCTTCTCCAGGGCTGTATCGGGGTGCCAGAAGACTGCGAATAGACAGATTGGGCTATAGAGGTACTATACAGGATGTAGTGGGGTACGGTGTCGAAAGTCCCTTTGAATGTATCAGATCATTGGTAGATGTAAAGATCACGGCTCGAAATTTCGAACTTGCCTTCTCCGATATTCTACCACAGCTGCATGAGCATTCCAGCTGCAATTGTGACGCACAAAATGCATTTTGGCATATTTATATACAGAAAAAAGCTTCATGATTACCACACCTAGAAAACCAACCATTATTCAAACTTAACAAATTAGCGTATGTTTGAATTATTCCCTACATGACTTGATTTAACAGGACAATGATAAAAACAAAGAAATCCTCTGTAACTAGGTAACGCTTGGAAATAAGACATGGGTTTATTAACATTATTTGCCTCTTTTAGCATCCCACATGGCACCCTTAAGTTTCGAACGTACCTTTTTAATTACTCTGTGTATAGTCAATTTACAGCATTTCTAATCGAAAATTTTATTTGTATTGGCACTTGCTATAGAACTCCTTCCTTTGAAACAGTATGTGCATGTTGGCTACATAAAAGTAATACTTACATCTTCAGCATCCCTATAGATAGCCTTTCACTATATTTGGTCGTTTAACTAGTGTATAAATAAGATAATTAAGATTCAACATGAACTGGTACGTCGAGTTCTATTTACTGCTAACTCTGCATTTGACTTTCATAGCCCGCATTTCTGGCTCGATGAAGCAATTTGCAGCAGAAAGCAAACTTCAGTTGCTAAAGCACTTTTAAACGAGTCCTTCCGTTTATCAACTTTTATAGTTCTGTTTGTTCGATTTCAACAATAGCGGCAGTTTGCAAAAAAACATGAATGTATGATTAGAGTTAGGATTCACAATATATATTTATGAGGAAGTCTCACACTTCGGCCTTTCATCCTTTCACCGCTTCAAGCTCTGAACGGAGTCAAGTATCCCTAGCCCGAGGGTGTCAAGAGTTTTATCAAAAGCCTATTTTAGGGGTCTGGTGTCTGGTCGTGTAATTGTGTTTTCGCTCTTAGATTTCAACTATTTCTCCTCTGATAATGTTGTCGTCACCTGTTTTGCATATTTCTTAGGTCTGTTTTGATATGACACGAGCGTGAAAGCAGTTGTTTGCTGCAGTCTTGCTATTGTATGACATTTCAAAGCCAACATACTTGCTTTGATAACTGTATAACGAAAACCTGGCATCCTTTTCCTACAGTACATCATTTTTGGATATTGCTTTATTATTTTTGTTCTTTGTACATTGAGCAATTTGAGCAAATTAAAACCATTAGATAATTCTTTATAAAAGAGAAGGATAGATATCCAATCGTAGAACTCTTAAATCCTAAACTATCCGGACTTCTGAGTTTAATCTGGATAAGAAATATAAATTCTTAGCCACTAGCTGGATTTGATCAAATTATCGAGAAAACAACTAGTGCCATTGGTAGGAGCGGGTTTTCGTGTCTAGGTCATGCCAGCGGCGCTTGAAGAGGCGACGCCCTTGAGATTGACATCGCATTGACACAGATTCGCTTTCCTTCCGATTTAACCCTTCCACCATTAACATCGTTAGCAGTTTTGGGGTGCCAGGTTCAAACGAAAGTGAGAAGGAACTGTCAAAGCGATTCGTTGTAATAGGACTTTAGAGATAGATGCGAGTTTTCGCACTAAGTTGATGCAATATTCAGAGGAAGCCTAGGTATCCGCAGTACACTCGATAATCGATATTTATGTGACCCTGGCTTTCGTCTTTGCGGTTTAAATTGCAAAAGTCAATACATGCCATTATTTAAATGATAGCTTCTACTGACATTAAATTAAGCCACAAATTATATAGTATTTTACATGATACAGGGCAAGTTGGCATAGACCACACATCTTAAATCAAGTGTATATAATTCTGCGTGTTGTTTTTAAATTATAGTAAACATGATGTCAGTTTTAGACTTGAACTATTTATGCACCTGAGCAATAAAAATAAATCATGCTAAGTATAACATATGCAAATTTTCTGCATATATTGTAAAATCTGTTAAGTGCTACACGTAGTATGTTAAATTATACCAAGGCGATTCATGTAATTTCATTAACCTTATAATTGCTTTTACAAAACCCTCAAATGTTTTACATAAAAGTGTAATAGTATTTATAGGTCGATACATAATGTATTTTACAGCCGAACCAGTCATATCTGTATTTGAACATAAATCACCTATATGGCACCACGATGTATACTACAGCGCACCAAAACATGCTTGTTCTGAGTATCTTTTTCCCGTAAATTTTAGTTAATAAACCATTTTCTTTACTGCGATCCTAGTAGCGCAATGGGGAGACTTATATTTTACATCTCGGGAGAGATACCGAATTATAGGTAGTGTGTGATTATTTAGGTGTATGAATATTTGTAATAATCAGAATTTACAATGTAGGAGTAAATATATAATAACCAAATTAAATAAACGTTCTAACTAAAAGTGCAGTAACCTCCAAGGAGTCGATTCGGGCAGACCACTTACCGTGTTGCGGCAACACATAACCGAAAAAAAGATATTACCAAGTACACGGGTGCTAACAACCGGAAAATTCTAATTTTGTGAAAATATAGACTAAAATATTCAAAGGAACATACAGATAGTGAATTAACGGAAGAACGGAAACGAGGAGATGATGAAGAAAAGCACTTGCAAAGTGATCAAGAAAGTGTCAAGAAACCACAAAAACATAGAGGTGGTAAAAAAGGAGAACAGAGATGGGATACTTAAAAGGTCACAAAAGATTTGACTAAGGAAAACAAAAAACGAGATAAATAACTGAAGCAGGTTAAAAGCGAAATATTTAAAATAAGTAAAGGAATCAGAGTAGAGAATAAGAAAAAACAAAACCAGTGTAATATCTTGAAAAGGAAGTGGCGAAATTTAAACAAAGAATTAAAAAATTAGAACAAAGTGTAGAAGAAGTGGACCAGAAAATTACTTTTGCATTCGAAGAAACTCAAGTGGGTGCAAATGATAAATGGACAATCAGTCGAACTAGGAACAATTTTCTAAAAAAAACCTTTGCATATACGATAGGACGACAATATAGAATAAGCATAAATTGGGCGAATGAAAAAATATTCCTGTCCAAATTGGAGAAATTCGATGACAAAATGGAATACTAAGAAAGAAAAGTAAACTAAGGAGCGAAGAAACTTATGCTAGCTGTACTGATTCTGATCTAGTACCAACAACACAGAGGGTACAGGAATAGATCACAGACACGGTAACTACGAAGCGAATGAAAGTGAAAAATACTAAGATCAGGTATTATTTGAATCGTCCGAGCCGATGTTCTGACCTTTTCCACTTTATCGTGGCATTCCGGTATCTTGGTCCCGACTCTGTCAGCGATAAGATGCATCTGCTTGTTAGCTGTATGTTGTACGTGATCATTCTAGTTTGCTCCTTATTCTTGCGGAATTCGTTTCACTGTCGGGGTATTTCTAGCTATCTTGATCCTGCTCTGATCCTGTAACGAGATACCTGATTCCATAATAATGCTCTGTACTGATATTGTATGGAGCTGTCGTGATCCCGTATCCAGATATTCCTGTCCAGTATCGTGCACGTGCTGTCCTGACCTAGTTTTACGCTTCCGCCCTGCGAGTCACGTTTGTGAGGTGGTTGTGGGCTATGTCCCATCGTGTAGGAGGTAGTAAGCTGCCCAGGAAGTCTGTAATTTGCTAAGAGAGCGAGTTATTTGTTCTACACGCTGATATGTTCTTGATTTATGAGTTTTGTGAAGTACCTCCACGGCCCAGTCTAAATTCTTCAAATTTCCGATGAACCTGGGTTCATTTCAATTGAGGCTTAATTGTTGGTTGGAATGCCAGCCTATTCGACTGAATCTAATCAGGGTTTCACAAACTTGATGTTTGCATATAAGGTGTGTAACACACTCATTTTCCAAGAAAATTGTTTGAAACTTAGTAACGGGTGTTCATTAATTATTCCGGTCAAGTTGCTTTTGAAATATTTGTTGTATGAATAATATGTTGGTGGGCACTGTAAGTCATTATGACAAGAGCTCACAATTATGTCAAATTCGAGGTTACCAGGTTAGGTTTTGCGTCAGTTTGTGTCAAAACTGACGGAAAATAACAACAATATAGTGAATAATGTTCCCTTATAGAAAGAATGTGTAAGAATAAATATCGTAGCTTAATATGTACTTAAAGAGATTCAAGAACACTAACAAAAGGAGTAGCTAGCTACTATTACAAAAATCAAACAAATTATTCGTGACTTCATATCCTTAAATCTCGCCGTAAACGACGAACAGGGGCAGCTCCATACATAAACATAAATATTCTTCACGCGTGGAAAAGATATTGCCAACAACTTTTAGAAGACCATGCAGAATCCAATATCAGCTATGCCAATGAACTTGAATCTGAAATCATAAGATCAGAAATCGAAGCAGTAATAAACAAGTTAAAGTCTGGAAAATCAGCGGTCCCGATAAGAAAATACTAAAGGCCACGAAAACTATGGCAGTCGATTTGCATTCAGGTGTTGGCCTACAGATAGGATAACATCCACAATTATCCCTTGTTACGTGTAGAATGCGTCTATATGCATTTACAGGCCATTTTGATTTTGGTTCTATGCGGCATATTTTGAACTTCGCGCGCACCTTCTTTGGGCTTCATGAGTTTGAAGTGAAGTGAACAATAAAATAGCTGTTTGGCATTTTCGTTGCTTCTTTCGTTGTGTGTTAGGGTTTCGAGCAGTCAGCATCTATTTGGTCGCCCAGAGGTAGGCAGGCTTTCAGTGAAATTATGCTATAACGTATTGAGTTATCCCTAGCTATATTTTAGCGAATTATGCTTCTGTGGTCGACTTTTCGAGAAATTCATCTTACGTCAATTTTAGCGGAGTATTGTAGTTAGCTGTTTGAATTCCCTTTGCACTTGGCCCAGGTTTGGGGTAAGTTCATTTCAGCTACTGTCGTACCGAGTGTTTAAAAGTTTTCTATTCTATCTTGGGCATTCTTATAGCTGCTAGCGTGAACCTCCAAAAATTCATCTGTTAGCGTGAAGAACAGATCGGCATACGCATGGTGTCCTTGACCCGTAATTAAAGCAATGGTTTCGAGGCCCTTGGCTTGAATACGATTACCTGTAGATGCTGGCATTTCTGCAGCCTCCCTTTTATCCGGATATTGCATTTCTGTGGAATTCTGGTGCTGCGCCCTCCTATTTAGTTACCATGGTTTGGCCTTTATCTTTCTGCCGTCCTGGACGGTCAACGTCCTAGAGGTAATGGGTGCCTGGGAGCTGAACGAAGGAAACGATGTATTGTGTACTGTTTTCCATTTTAACACTTTTTAAATTTTGGTACTGTGCTACTGTGCGCTTGAGTGAAGTTCGTTATGCTGTCCGATATTTTCTGTGCCCGTTAAGTCCTCTCGTAACCTGCTCTGCTACTGCTTTGCGAGCAAGTCCTGTTTGGGTTCTCTCAGAACCCCGTGGAATTTCCGTTTGCTATCGACCTCTTGCTGTCAATTTGACTGATTCAATTAATACAGTCAATGATTTAGTAGCATTCCACAGTCAGAGCTACTAAAATATAATAAATTTGAATTATAACAAAACCTGAAGGTTAGGCAACTTAAAGTACTTGGGAGAAATACAGGTTGCATAATGTTCATCTAGTATTTAATCTCAAACAGAAGGCTATCTGGGAATTTTCAAATTAAAAATAAAAGAGAGAAACCACTTCCTGTTTTGAATAAAAAACAGATTAGGGCTTGATAGCATCCAGCAACAAATAAGTTAGGAGCTGATTACCAGCTTAAAAGTATAATAGAATATGAAATCTTTCATCTGTAAGGTTGTAATTAATCTAATTCTGCATTATATTAATGTTTTTTTCAGACAAGTAGATTTAATTCGTTGGGCCGATTCTTAATAGAAAAAGCAGTTACAAATTAACTGGTAGGTACATACATTGGCGATCAGTATATATCCTAATAGAGGTGTCTTTGGTTTAGCTTTTTGCTTTTCCTGCAATTCTTTGCTATCTTTGAGCACGGATCGTTACGATTCAGTTGGATAAAGTCGGACGGAGTCTCGATGAAGCATTTTTTGAGTACCTAATTGAAATAGAAGATAATGTCAGGCCATCACTAAATATCGCTAAGAGTTCCTCACCCAAAAAACCCCTTCATTAGTATGGCGATGAAATTGTTTCCTGTTATCGGAGACTTCAACTATTCAGTTCAGTCAGTTACCCCCCCCCCCCATCCTTAATTCAACACCACAAAAACTACCCGATACGATGTCACAATGTCCCCAGTGCTAATAAATACTGAACGAATCTCTGTCACCAAAAAGGGGTGGCTTGGGAGTTTACGCTCGCGACCTCTCAGCCGCAGATGGGGTGGGTTGCAAAGAACAAATTACCTGATATTGTAGGTTCCGGAAGGGCGCCACGTCTAGCGTCGGTTTTATTACTCCCAGATGACACTCGTAACGGCGAACCTAAATTGCTTGATAAAGGAAAACAGAGACTCGATGCAGCAGTAAATAAAAAGCCAAAAGACATTCTTCTTCTTCATCATCACGACGTCTTGACAGACGTTTTGTGACCCATAAATTTTGAGTTTGTGAGCTTGTTGGTATCAGTTTGTTTCCATGTTTCGAATCACTCGTCTAGTTGTGGTATACCATCTATTGCGGTTGTTTGCAAGGTCTTTGGTAGTGTCGATCCAGCGCTTTGCAGAACGTCCTCTCCGTCTTTTGCTATCGGGTTTGCCTTGAATAATTAATTTCTCCATATTATCCGCCCTTCTATTGATATGGCCAAAGAATGATAGAATGCGCAAATAGACAGTACTGGACTGTCGTTTAGCAGGTGAAATTTCACGGAGTATTGAAGCATTGGTACGACGCGCCGTCCAAGGGATTCGCAGCATGCGTCTCCAAACCCACATTTCAAATGCATCAATGCGACGTCTATCTGCTTCTCTGATGGTCCATGTCTCTGCTGCATATATGAATACAGAAAACACCAAGGAATTGACCAGACGGATTTTGGTAGATTTAGTGACATTTCGGTCACGCCATATTTTGTTAAGCTGGGCCATTGCTGTTCTAGCCAGCTGTATGCGACGACGAATTTCAATTTCGCAATTTCCGGTGTTGTCAATCATTGTACCGAGATATAGTATTTTTTGGACCACCTCACATTGGCCGATCTGATGGGTGTTCGGTCTGTTATTGTTTGCCCGATCTACTATCATTACTTTTGTTTTATTAAAGTTAATACTTAAACCCTAAAGACCGCTAACTACTTGTAGCCGCTGTAGTAAGCTGATGAGTTTATCTTCGCTGCCCGCTATCAAGGTTATGTTTATTTTTGTTCCGCCTATAGTTACGCCACCCTGCCAGCCTTCCAAAACTAGACGCATTATGTACTCACTATATATGTTGAAGAGCATCGGTGATAGTACACATCCTTGCCTCACACCTTTGTGTACGGTGCATCTATCAGATGTAATGTTAGAAATTTTTATCTTTGCAGAGTTTTCATTATACAAACGTTGTATCATGACGGATAGATGTATTGGTGTACCCATTTCTTCAAGTATACTCCAAAGCTTGTTCCATATAACATTGTCGAATGCTTTGGAATAATCGACAAGGCAAAGGTACAAAGGCATATAGTACTCTCTTGATTTTTCTATCAGCTGGCGAAGGTTCATAATCTGTTCTCTAGTGCCTCGTCCTTTCACAAAACCAGCCTGATCAGGAAATATTTGCCATGTTAGAAATGGTTCTAGACGACTTTTTAAAATGTAGAACATTATTTTGCTGGCATGTGATATCAATGCTAGAAGGCGGTAATTGTCACAATTGTTGGGAGATCCCTTTTTGTGCAGTGGAACGAAAACCGAAGTCTTCCAATCATCAGGCCATAATCCAGTTTTCCAGATTTGCTGACATATTTGATGAATAATTGATGCAACATCATCCCCTAGTAGTTTAATAGCTTCAGATATAATCAAATCAGCACCTACTGCTTTGCCTGGCTTCAGTCTTTTAATAGCGGCTTTCACTTCAGACAAAAGTATATCCGGCTCTGATTCGTACTTTATAACATTATTCCATGGAGTCAACTGTTCACTAGTATAAAGTTCTTCGCAATACTGCCTCCAAACCTCTACGACCTCATCAATAGCGGTAATTACAGTGCCACTTTGATCCTTGATTGACCACGTTTGAAATTAATCCGGTGATTGAAACAGGTCTTTTGTGTTGTTTTGGTCCGCATGCATTTCCAGTTCTTTACATATGTCTTGTAGATATGTGTTCTTGTCTCTTCTGCAACCGGTTTGAATCTCCCTTGTGAGACTATTATAGGCCTCATTTTTGGCAGCTGTATTTATGCCGTAGATTTTTAGTTTTTTCCGGTTTTCAATTAGGCTCAAAGTTGTTGCGCTTATCCAAGGCTTTTTGGAAAACATATTAGTATTTTGAGTGTTCAAAATTGTAGTCGTAATGCACTTCCTCAATTTTGCCCATAGTTCTTGTGAATCTTGTTCATCTGCATCAGTCATTTTATTTAGAATTTTTGTAATACTATCTTTGAAACTTTTTGTATCAGTAATTCTAAGTAATGTTGTTTGTTTCTGTTGCACACAAGTTTGAAATTTGGCGTGAAAAGCACAAAATAGGAGTTGATGGTCATATCCTACGTCCGCTTCTGGAAGAATTTTACATAGTTTGATTGATGATCTCCACCTGGTTTTAATGAGAATGTAATCTATCTGGTTGCGGTATTGTCCATCAGGTGATGTTCAAGTGTATAATCGTCTAGGAGGCTGGGTAAACATTGTGTTGGATATAGTATAACCGTTCTCTATACAAAACTGTAGTAACCGTGGGACACGTTCATTCTAACCTAAACCAAATTCACCCACCACGTTCTTCAAATGAATATCAGTTTGGACCTTGCCTATTTTTGAATTGAAGTCGCCCATAATTATGGTGACTTCGCGATTAGGGATCGATTGAAGTTCAGAATATAGAAACCTACTATTTCTTCATCATCTGAATTGCTGGTGGGCGCGTATGTCTGAACTAAATTCAAAATGGTGGGTTTAGCATTCGGTCTAAGAGATATTATGCGGTCGTTCACAGTCTTGTAGCCCAAAACTGAGTTCGTTATATCCTTTGATATCCAGAATCCTACACCATTGCGACTCTCGTTCTTCATTCCAGAGAAACAAACCATATTACCTGTCGTAGTATTAAAGTGTTTCTATAATGTGTCTCCGCAAAACCGGCTACTTTGATGTTGGCATTTTGAAGTGCATTTTCTAATATTTGGAGCTTACCAGGATGTAGAAATCCTCTCACATTCCAAGTTGCCAAGCGGATTACACGTCTTGTCTTAATGGTTTCCATTTCGCCCAGGGAGCCTGGTGGGCCAACCCCCTACGCCCAGTTACTGATTTCACAGTGTCCACCCTGGAAGTGGAACAGCTCCGGGTGCCATCCGGTAAACGAAGCATATCCGAGGCCTCGTCTAAGCTCATTTATCGACTTTCATGGGTTCTCATGGGAAGAATAGTGCAGTAGTTTTCCCTTGCTTTCTGCACCGCAGTACTACAGCCAATAACGTTGATACAACTATACCTGTAGAACTCTGGTAATAAGCCGTTCCGAGGCCCTTCCTCTGCGCCTTATTCCAGTAGTGATGGTTACTGCTGCCAACGCTCCCAACTGCAACCCTGGTTTTGGTCTACTCAGTGGTAAAATATTGTGCTCCGGTCTGGTTGAATAGCGCACACACCGAAACGATCGATATTCAACTTAACCGAACAATGAGACTGATATCTGGTACAATTCAGACAACACCAACTCGGGGGCTTCCGGTTCTCAGCCATATTGTACCACCTGACATCCGTCAAACAGTAGCCCTAGCAAAAGAACACAAAAATATCGTAACCAACGATCATCTACCAATCCACCACGACAAACTAGTTCTAACAAGACAGCACAAACGCCTCAAGTGCAGACACCCCCCATAAGATCAATAGTGGAAATAACTGCAAACTGCAATGAAAAAGAATAATGGACTAGGTTGTGGATAGGAGAAAACGAAAACGACTATATACAAATAACTGATCCAACTCTTGATCTCCAACGAGCATTATGGACAAAGGTCAACAGAGTTCGAACTGGACATGGAAAGTGTGCTGCATCCTTGTATACTTGGGGTAGAACAGAATCTCCACAGTGCGACTGCACCCACGGCCTTTGCTTCTTAAATTTACGTCGCGAAACGTACAAAAATGCGTCTGGCAGACAAATCGATATTGGTAACCTAGCGTGCCAACGAATATAAGCAGAGATACAGAATGAGTGCCTTGCAAAACCGACGACGGCAAGCGGATAACACAGCTGCGTACGCTATAAAGCCAATAAATACTTGCACATAACTCGATATGCTTAAATTCATGCGGAATAATACGAAAACCCCATATACAAGTGGGGTCGTAATTTAGAAAATACGCTAATTAGCCGTACGCTCGTACAATTTAAAAATGTCCAGACATGGAGCCATAAATAAATCGATGCTACTGTATTTTAGTGATATTATGCGCAAAGATTATTTATCTCTGGAGAAGGGAAAGTTGATGGCAAAAGACCAAGAGGATGCTCACTATATCGCTACATCGATCATATAGCGAAAATCGCTGGCAGTTCAGTGTACACCTCTATCAAAACTGCAAAAATGTAGGGAAGAATGGAAAAGACAAGTACACAACTGCGGAAATTCATAATAGTGCTGTCACGGTTCCCGTAGCAGTCCATACGAATAGTAAGGAATATTGTTATTCACGTTTAAACATTCCTGCGGTTCACCAGGAGTATACTGAACGTTTATATTAAAGTACGATATCTTTTACTATTATACAATTGACTATGATTAATCGTATTTTTGTTAATGCAAATTGAGTTATGACCTGTTAAACTATTTATTGCATTTCAGATTATTGTGTGATTTTTGTTCAGCATTGAGTTGATGGGTTCTCATTTGTATCTGAGCACATTTGTTGTATTAAGGCTCATTGGCTCTGTATTTAAACGTTTGTAAAGGACTGAACTCCGTCTTCACTGTTAGGTATCTAACGGGCCCGGAAATTTGCCCATGTAAGTAGTAACTCCATGGTTTGATTTTATCTTGAAATTTGGTATTACGAGAAAGCCAGCAGGCAATCATAAAAGAGGTAGACTCTGTAAAATGTAAGAAGTACATGATGACTCAGCCAAATCTGACCGGCAAGCTCCAGTCAGCTGAAGGGCAGTGGCGTAGGGTTTTCGTTGTAAAGTTGGGGTACTTGTATATTACAAAATATAGAACTTTTGAGTATCAAATTATTGTATTTAGCATATTCTGGAGATTTTGTAGAGACAATGTATTACCTTTAGCAAGGAAAGACAAGAAATCACGTTGCGAAACAAGAATTACACCTCCAGATCAGCTAACTGCAAATGCTAGGTTATAGAGTGCGCGTTCCTCGTACTGCGCCACTGAATTCCAACCTCCCCTTAAATTTGAATGTGAACTCGTCTAGGCGAGAACTCGTTTCTGCGCATTATGTACTTCTTACATTTTACAGAGTCTAGCGCAAGAAGTGCGTGGAGGGAAGCCGTACTAGAAGACCTAAAGAACAAAAAAATGGATAGCAAAACGTTATCATGGCTTAAAATTACTACGAAAAAGCTCACATATATGAGTAAATTGTTTTTATATTTTTAATTCAAAAATTTTTGTTCTAATGCATGCAAAATGCGGAAATTACGAAATTAAGCCACGCTCATGCCGACTCTTGAAAGAGCAGAAGTCTTTGGGTTTGTGTAGCTGCAAGCCAAGAGGGTTAAACAGTTAACTGTAATTACTGTAGGGTGGAAAATGTTCCATGAAATGCGCAGGGACTTAAACAGCAGAATCACCAATTAAGTCCGTGGGAAAAGGAGTTAAAATATTTAATTTCGTGAGGACAGATTTGGTGCGTAGTAGGCCAGATATGAAAATAATAAACATCTTTATGGTTCATAACCGCCTTGAGATTTTTGCGAGGAATTATGATCAGCTGAACGGTTTATTACATTCTAACCACCTGCCTGAATAATATGGGATCAATTTCCAACCGCACAAATACAACTCTTTCCACGATAGTAGCCAAAGGCAAACATAATAAATTATTGTATAAATTAACCAATTCGCTGCTCCGTGAAATTCCAGTGCAAGCAAAGTGAAAATCGTAAACGTTGACCGAATTCCGTACCTACATTTTATTCGGGAAATAAATAGGAAGGAAATAAGCTCCAGACATGCAGAAGACTTTTGACGCCGGCTTTGTCGTCGCGAGCACCTTGAAGAGGGATCAAGCGGATCAAAGTCATAGTCGGGCCGCAGTGAATTTTTTGCGAAGCACGCCTGCTGTTCCGGGGCGGATTGTTACGAGAGGATCCGTGTTGCGTCACATTAACCCAAAATTAAAACGACATTATTTTGCTGTAGCTCTTTATAAAGCAGCGCTGGTTAGCCATGGATTTTAAAATTGGTATTTTATGAGGACAGCGTGCTTGGGGGAGCTAGTAGGGTTGTTCTGTGACATAACATATTGGATTAGATTTTTTCTTGCTGGGCGACATGCATTTTTAGCGAAATAAAGTTTTTGACCATTTTATTGGCGCACTGTTAGTAGGGACACTTTATTCTATTATTGGCAGACAGTAAATAGCATCAACTATAGTCTATGGCAATATCAACAATAGAAATGTAATTTGTTTTAAACTAAATACATTTTATTGAATAATAGATACACCCATATCAACACACATCAAATAAAGTATAATAATCCAGAAAATAAACTAAAGGGTATTAAACCGGGAAAAAACACAAACATTACAAGGTTGGTTTCAAATCCATTATGTGTTTGGTATATTTGTAATAGAAGACTCAAACTTGGAACAAATATATTTCTCATGTTTATAATAACCATATAAACGCTTTTATGTTTATATTGTTCATTCAAATGTTAAACAGTGTTTAACATGATCGCGTCCTCGAATGTTAAGATACATTTAACATGCATACACTCATTTAACATGCATCCACTCGCGTCCTCGAATGTTAAGATACATTTAACATGCTTCCACTCATTTAACATGCATTCACTATAGCAACATCACACATATTCATGGTAGTCCGATTTCCATTTAGCAGTTTTTAGTAATTATTATTGATTCAAAAGTATTACCTCAATGAACAATAAACTAATGAACGCATTTCTAGGGGAAGCCGTCTTAACATTTCTCACATAAATTACCACTCTTGCTTCGCTGCGCTCGCGCGAGTGGTAAAAATATGCTCGAATGTTAAGACTGGGTTACCACTCTTACTGCCGGTTTTATAAAGGCCACTAATCTGACGTTAACTTTAATTTTCTGTTAAAATAAACAAAAGCGCATCAAAATTTGTTTACTAATGAATAATATGTCATAAGCGCCAACGATTTGATGCGATTTTGTCTATTTTAACAGCGAATTAAAGTTAACGTCAGATTAGTGGCCTTTATAAGACCGGCAGTTAATACTTTAATTACTATTATCGGTGTCAGGATATTAAGCCTTTGTTACAAGTATTGTAATTGCGACAAAATTACCTTGCGAGATTTCTTCAGATCTTTACGTTTCAGGGTCTCTAGATGACGAAAAACATGTTTTCTCAATTCCGTCTGTCTGTCTGTTGGCGGTATAACTTAAAAACGATTTGTTGAAAGATGACGATATTTTTCATGCAGATTATTTATTCATCTGGCATGAAACCGAGAAAATTTCAGACAAATATACAGTGTCCGCCAAAAAGTCGGCATAATATGGGAAAAATTTTGATTTTTGATTTTTCAAAAAAGCTTTCTACGTTAATAATTTGTGCTTGTCTAAAAACCTATTTAGCCCGTATCATATATACCGAGTGATTTTTACTTATTTAGAAAATGAAGTTTTTCGAAATTGTCAAAATCCAAAAATTCTTATTTTTCGGAAACTAAGAAAGATTTCAATGAGATTTTTTTAGAGTGTGTTATTTTTAACTAACTGAACAATTTCAAGACTATTTTAATAACTTTAACTAAAAATAAATTTTTCAAAATGTCACATACCAAGACTTAATATTAAAGTTCCAATTTTTTTATGTGAATACTTTAAAGATTTATAATTCGGAAAAATAATATAAAAAGTTAATTACTTCTTTAGATTTTTTATTATTTATCGAAAAGTAGTGCGTTTGCATAATTTTTACGTTTTTTATGCAAGGCGCTTTTTGAGGAGAAATATTTTTCAATTCTAATTAACTTCTATTTGAATGGCTCCCAGAAACTCTAATCTAGCCCTGTTAATAAATTACTGTTACAAAAATCCTGTAAATGTTCTTTTACAGTTGTCTAAATGAGGAGATTTTTCTTTATCCAATTTACATGTTTTAAAAAATCTCTTCATTAATTTAGACAACTGTAAAAGAACATCTACACGATTTTTGTAACAGTCGTTTATTAACAGGGCTAGAGTAGGAGTTTCTTGAAGCCATTTAAATAAATATTAACTAAAATTGAAATTATTTCTTCTAAAAAGCGCCTTGCATAAAAAACGTAAAAATTATGCAAACGTACTACTTTTCGATAAATAATAAAAAATCTAAAGAACTTAAGAAATTTACATTTTATATTATTTTTCCCTACACCTACGGGTAGAAGGGAATTTGATTATATATATATACCGGGTGTCAACGAATTTATTAGACAAGTCATATTTTCTAGAGTATTAGGTGTATTAAAATGAGATTTGGTATAGGTAAATGGTATAGGGAGAGGAGAGTTTTCGCATATTTTTCACTTTCCGGTCACTTCCGGTTTTACCGGAAATGGCTCCGATTTCGAATTTTTAAATGGAACACCCTGTATATTTTTGCATATTTGGATTTCTGAGACAATTTTGGATCAGCATGTGACATTTTAAAAACTTATCCATGGCACACTTGGCAAAAGTAAATAAATTATTATCCAGTATTTTGCTTAGAAATATTTAACTTATGAGCTTAATTTTAATCCAATCGCAAATAAATTAGTATCGTTAGATTCGCCAAAAAATCCTCTTTTCGGAAAGTGCTTGTCAAAAAAGGGTCGCCATTTGAAAAAAAATAGTTAAACAAGAAAACGTGCTTTTGCCAACTTGTCTTATTCCTATCTATCATACTAATCACTAAAACTTTGCGATTGTAATTTTCTGACATCACCTGAGGTCTTTAGATTAGTTTGCGTCTGATCATGGCCACCTAGATGCCATATTAAAAGTGGCTCTAAAAAAATCAAGTAGGCTTAAAAACTTTTTAAAATGTCACATTCTGATCCAAAATTGTTTCAGAAATCCAAATATGCAAAAATATACAGGGTGTTCCATTTAAAAATTCGAAATCGGAGCCATTTCCGGTAAAACCGGAAGTGACCGGAAAGTGAAAAATATGCGAAAACTCTCCTCTCCCTATACCATTTACCTATACCAAATCTCATTTTGATACACCTAATACTCTAGAAGTTATGACTTGTCTAATAAATTCGTTGACACCCGGTATATATATATTATTTTTCCAATTATAAGCTTTTCAAGTCTTTACATAAAAAAATTAATTTTAATATTAAGTCTTGGTAAGTGAAATTTTGAAAAATATTTATAGATTTGAAAAATTTATTGTTAGCTTAAGTTGAAAAAATTAAGAGTTTTCTGGCCTTGAGATTGTTCAGTTAGCTAAAAATAACACACTCTAAAAAAATCTCATTGAAATCTTACTTATTTCCGATAAATAGCACTTTTCAGATTTTGACAATTTCGAAACACTCCATTTTCTGAATAAGTAAAAATCCCTCCTTATATATGATAGGAGCTAAACAGTTTTTTAAACAAGCACAAATTATTGACGTAAAAAGTTTTTTTGAAAAATCAAAAATAAACATTTTTCCCATATTATGCCGACTTTTTGGCGGACACTGTATACAGGGTAAGCACCTTAAAAAATAAAGTTTTGTTTTTTTTTGCGTTAACTTTGAAATAGATGGAAGTAATAGTTTTCACATAGGTCAGGCTTTACACTTGCCGAAAATAAGACTCAACAGATACAGGATAATGTCACAAAAGAGTCGCAACGTTTCAACAATAAAACCGTTCCGTTAATTAGACGCGCGCCGCATTCATTTCAATAAGGCTGGATGGCGCAGTACGGCTCATCGATGCGGTTACGATCGCTACGCAGATGCGGTTGGAGTTCAAACCTCAACGAGGAAGGGTGAGGCAAGTTCCGTGTAAACCTCTTTACAGATTTTTTTCATATGCAAAGGTAGGCTGGTAACTAAGTTATAACTGTATCTGTACTGTAATATTCCTTTACCGTACATGGCAACTACTACCATACTGTAAACTATTAAACAAATCACGGATGTTATGAATCATAACAGCCTTAGAATCCTTAAAATTATTGCTCTATGAGCTCGGATTTCAACACATCTGCGGCAGTTGCATTACTCATAACATTAATAGATATGTCGATAACTATTAAATCATACAGGAACATTACATTGATTACAGTAAAACAGAGTCAATAAATACATACATCTTAGTAAATTGAAAAATTCGGCTTATTGCAAAGGGTGCCGTCATTTTAGCATGCGCTGGGGAAAATGGAAGATTATCTAACATTATCTAATCAGCCTGATAATTTTCAGGCTTATTACAATGAATCCACATAGCTTTAGCCTATTAAGAAAATGTACGTACAATCGTTTGGTCAGTTAGCCTAGTCTCACTCAGACTTAGTGTAAGTGGAGCAACATACTGAATGCTGATTAAGAAGTGCACAAAAAATAAGAGAGTTGTCTTGTATACAAACATGAATCAACTTCGAAAGAACGTTTGCACGCTTTAATTGAAAGAATATCTTAAGATTTAACAAATTTTTCATGGAAATCTAATAAATCTGTTGCAGTAAAGAGTTACCTTAAATATCCCATAACAAATTTGTTAGTTATTAATGTAAAAAAATAATGAAAAACAAAACATTGAGTAACATTGTTATACTTGTTAAAGAAATATTGCAAAAAATATTAAACCGTAGACAAAAAGAACGGGCGCAGGAATACACATAGTATTTTTGTATTTAAGTCGTTACTAATAAAGAATAATGGTGCACTAATACACAATACTATAGATCCAATACCTATTATTAAAATAGGTATAACTTTATGCATTAATATCTCGTTTCTAAAGAAATATATTAATACTGAGAGTAGATAAAATTGTCTTTATCAGGCATCTGCTAGTTATAAGGATATTACTAGATCAATATTAGACCTCTGTGTACAGTGGCCCATAACCCACTAGTGCGGTAAAAACCATGCCATACGCTACTGTATTGTTGGTAGCTGTCAAGCTATGTCAAATTCGAGATTTGCAGGTTAAGTTTTGCGTCAGTTTGTGCCAAGTAACGAACGGAACCTAACCTTGACATAGACTGGCAACAAATACACTTCAGTACTTCCAAACCACGACCTGCTGAATTGTTTGGCAAACGTCACTGTATAAAGTGACATTTGTCACACAATTCAGCAGGCCGTGTGCCAAACGTATAACACGAATCCCAGGCGACTCTTTCCAAATTGTCACTATGACATTTCACGGCTGTCAATACAAAATTTAGATTTTTTAGACATTTATTGAGTTGTTGGGTAACGTTTTGTATGACAGGCGTGCGTTAATACAAATAATTCAGTAGAGAAAATACCTCTCTCGGCCTGTTCTCTCGTGGGTTACTCGTATATATAAAGAAAAGTCACAACCCGGCCTAATCAATGCAGAGCCGTACCCACTGGTACTAGGAACTTGAAATTTATGTGGAAGGTTCAATTTGTTACGGAAGGTAGTGCTAAGAAGAGATTTTTTGAAATTCGACGGGATGAAAAGAGATAAAATGTGTTTTTATGAATTCCTCAATATCTCTTAGGCCTGATGATATATCGAGTTGGCGTATACTCGCAAAGATTGTCAATACAAATGCCTAGAAAGGTATTTCAGGATTTTCCCCTAATCAACCCCTAAAGGTGTTAATCTGGAATAGAGGTGAATTAGCGAACCCTTCATAGGTCCCGTGTTTGTTGAGATATAGCATTCGTTTTGGCATATAGATGTATTTTTACAATATTTAAAAAGGGGTTTAAGGATTTTGTGGAATTTCACCCTAAAGGGGTGAAAAGGGAAAAATGGGAAAAGGGTAGCGTGTTAACATTTTTGATATTTTTCGCTGTGGGTCCATTTCAAAATAAAATGGGTTAAAAGGAATTTTTTTAAATTTGACCCATAAGGGGTTGAAAAGAGGTAAACTATGTTTTCACGAATTCCTTAATATCTTTTAGACCCGATGAGATCTCGACTTGGTGTGTTCTTGCATAAGTATGCAATACAAATGTCTAAAAACACATTTCAGGATTTTTCCCTCATCAATCCTTAAAGGTGCAAATCTGCATTCGGGGTGAATTATATAAGCCGTTGTCTCTCCCGTGTTTGTTGAGTTAGGGCATTCTTTTTTGGCATGTAGATGTATTTTTAAAATTTTTAAATTTCACCCCTAAAATGGTAACCAGGGTAAAATGAAAAGGGTAGGGGGTTAAAATTATTATTTTGTTTTGCTGTGGGTTTATTTCAGGATAACATGGACTGAAAGAATTGTTTTGAAATTTTACCCCTAAGGGGATGAAAAGGGGTAAACTGTGTTTTCACGAATTCCTCAATATCTCTTACAACAGATAGGATATCGACTTGGCGTTTGCTTGCATAGGTATCCAATACAAATGTCTGAAAAAGGTATTTCAGGATTTTGGCCTAATCAACCCCTAAATTCGGGCTGAATTATAGAACCCATTGTATCTCCTGTGTTTGTTGAGTTAGAGAATTAATTTTAGCATGTAGATGTGTTTTTAAAATTCTTTAGGAAGTGGTTTAAGGGTTTTTTAAATTTTACCCCTAAAAAGGTAAAGTGGAAAGGGGTAGGGGTTTAAAATTATCAATTTTTTTCGCTATGGGTTTATTTCGGGATAAAATGAACTTTGGTGAAAAGAACTTTTTACCCTCTAAGGGGGTGATATAAATAAACTGTGTTTCCACGAATTCCTTAATATCTCTTAAACCCGATAAGATATCGACTTGGTATTTACTTGCAAACGTTTCCTATACATATGTCTGAAAACATATTTTAGGAATTTGTCCTAATCCACCCCTAATGGGCCAAATTTTCATTTGTGGTAAATTATAGAACCCATTGTATTTCCTGTTCGTTGAGTTAGAACACAATTTTTTGGCATAGAGACATCTTAAAATTTTTAGAAATAATATTAAAAGTTTTTTTTTTAAATTATTCTCATACAATGTATATGAATAAAAGATAAAGCACCGCCTCAACAACGCAGAGCCGTAGTAATCCTTGTATCAGGAATTTGAAGTTTGGCAAGAAGAGTCCTTTTGTTACGTAGGGAAGTGCTAGGAAACGAGTTTTCGAATTTCCTCCCTAAAGGGAAGGAAAGGGGTAAAATGTTTTCTCACGAATTCCTCAATATCTCTAAGGCCCGATAATAAATCGATTTGGTTTTTATTTAGAAAGGTTACCTATACAAGTTCCTAAAAACGTAATTTGGGATTGTGCACGAATCAACTCCTAAAAGTGCGAATTTGGGTTCATGGTTGAATTACAGAGCCTTTCATCTCTCCTGTACTTTTTATAAGTCCGATGTAAGATAAAACAGCAGGATTTCTGAAATTCCACCCCCAAGTGGTGGAAACGGGAAACGTGCTAAAATGTATGAATACAACATTTGATAAGGTACATATTTTTTAAATTTTATTCTCGAAATACTAAAACTATAGTTTTATCAAACTATAAAAGAGGAACGACAGTTACATTCACATTTCCAGGGGATACGTGATGCATAAAAGAGTTATAGAGAACTTTTTCGGAAGAATATTGTTTCCTTTTATCTACAATATTGTTCTGCAGCGTTTGTTAGTTTAGGCGTTTAGCGTGTTAAGTGAGGGGTGGGCTTTCTAGAATTCATTTAAAATTTAGAAGAAAAAACAAACATTTGTAGTCCGTACGAAGAACGGGTATTTTGCTAGTTTGTAATATAACACAATTGTACCATAAACAACTATTAACTACATTATTATTGACAACAGTAGTATATTTTTTTAAACATTTTGATTTTAGAATAGCCAACAATGTTCGATTGGATAACATTAATACTTTTTTACAGCTTATGCAAATAATCTTGATAATGAACAAAACAGCCAGATAATATGACGGCTTATGAAAAGGCAAACGTATTTAAAATCGTTTATTAAATTTTAAAACGTATTTACATAATTAAATGAAAGTATTGTAAAAAAATTGGATGTAGCACGTGAATGAATAGGTGATGCACATGCTTATCGTTCGATTTCATAGGGGCCTGCGTGTTAGAAATCGATTCTGGCGAATCATGTTTTAATAACTTTTCGTTTCCATTTAATAAACACTATTTTTCGCATTAAGAATTGTTTCAGGTATATTTTGAGAGTGCAAAAAGCCTACGATCTACCTTAGGAACATTTAACAAAATAAAATTTCTAACTACAGATTTTAGTTTTATTTTGCAGTAATTCTTTTTCTGGTGCCTTTTTCTGATCCTCGTCTACGTTTTGACGCTCCTCACTTATTTGATCTTGTCTTTTGTAAGTGTAACAATGATAAAGCAAGAAGTTAAATCAATGCTTCGAAAAAAAGTTGTGTGACCCCTCAACGAGCATGAAGAGCATGATACATATGATGATTCATACAAATTGTGTGAACAAACAGAACACACCTTTTTCTCAAAGGTGCCGACTTAATTTTCTTCTCTGTCCTCTACGGTTTCTCTTTCATATAGATCTCTTTAAAGTGGTTCAAATCTTCTATGCTATCAAATGCTGCTGATATTTACGGTAAAACATTCATTAACACTAATCCCAATTCGTTTAAAAGTACTCCCTACAGATTTTGTCCCTGACTCCATGTTTGAAAGAGTAAGTAAGTAAGTCAGCGAAAGGCAGTTTATCACCCAAGCTGTACAAGGTGTTCCATTTTCTGTGGGATTAAATGGAAATCTCTGTTTACTAGAGCTAAAAGGAAATGGTTTGCCATTTATAAGGTCAACTCTGCGAGGGAACCACGTTGGTGTCCAAGCTGCAGTGAAAAAATTAAAAATTCAACATTTCTAGTCGATGTTTTCAAAATATAAAAAAAGGTAGGGATCCTTATTGCACCTTTTTTGCGGAGTTTAATACAATTTAATCATAATTAACTTATGGCCTATACCTTTGAGTTATGACCCAAAACTTTGGTTGTTATACACAAGTCGCAACCTTTATCAACGAAAGACTAAGCAGATAAGAAAAGCAGCTGTTATCTCAGGAGCATTCAAAGATATTGTGTTGAGGAATGAACATCTTACAATGGAATGCAAAACAAGAATATATAAGACCTGCGTACGTCCTATACTGGTTGACGCTATTGAAACCACAGCAGACGCCTATAAGTAGGAATTAAGAAGGACTGAAATAAAGGTTTTGGGGTCTATAATAGGAAAGGAATCAACGCCCAGACAACAATGTATCACCCAGAACGTCGTAAGTTGGAACGAGAAAGAAGAAGACAATGGAACCAGCACATTTTAGAAATTGATGAAAGAACGCTGGCGAAAGAGACACGCAATGGGAACCAGAAAGATCCAGAGCACCAGAAAGATTTCTAAAAAGATAACAATACAGCTCAACATCAATCTCACAAGAGGCAAGTGAAACACAGATCAAGAGACCTAATGTAAGAAAAAGAAGAAGCCATAGTTGGCTTTGACTCGATAAAATAACATGTTTTACCGTTTCAAGGCGCAAACTTCGAAACGAAAAAACAAGTATAACATACCAGATAATTAACCCTGCAAGTTTAATGAGCACTGAAGAGAGTCATCTGAAGGAATTTAAATATCAGGAGCGAAAAGGCTCGGATATTCAGAAAGAATGGGCGGTGGAACTTATGAGCGCTTGCCGCAACGGAACGGTCAAGATTTGAAAACAGGTAATGTTATAATGTAGTTGTAGTCTGAAAGAGGTAGTTTTTAGCCAGTAACAACTTTACTAGCTCATCTACGGATGCAATTCTACTTCCACCATAACCACTGGCACGGTTACACTGCAGGAACATATAGAAATATTTTTCTACAGAAAATATTCTCACAACATAGTCATCATGAATTATCATTTCTTTAATTATAGCTCTCTATTCGCTTATCTGCAATCTGTCAGATTTTCCATTTAATCCATACTTTTGAAGTCTTCGGAAGAGTATCCCTTTTTCAAGTAATTAAAAATATTCATCGATCGTGATTACCACGCACAACGGGACGAAACTGTGTAAAAACCCAAGATAAACGCATGCTGGAACAAACAAACTAGAAGTAAGTACTGCAGGTAAAAAGTGGAAAGGTACATCTTGAACTTCCTTTGTGTTAAACAGGAACGTGGATCTTTTCTGTTGTGCTGTTATTTTTAATACCCCTGCATAAGAGAAATCCTATTGCAATAAGGTGACTAGGCTGACTGAGCAAACAATTGTGCATTTTCTTAATAGCCTAAAGCTGTGATAGCTAATTGCAATAAACCCAAAAGTTATTTGGCCGATTAGAGAATATTATATAAGTTTCCAATTTGCCCAGGGCATTATAAAATGACGGCACGCTTTGCAATAAGCTAAATTTTTCAATTCGCCTACGAAAAATACATAAATAAGAAGTAAAAACACAGATAGTAAATGCCATAGCATCACAAGGGCCTTAAAATTATTTCTATTTGTATTAGAAAAACGGCGAACCCTTTATAATCTCTGAAATTTTTTGTGCCACTCTATACTTAAAGTTGTTCTTTTAAATATTTCGCCACACAACCAAATTAAAAACATTAATTACCGAACCTTGCGAAAAAAATCTGTCCCCGTTTTCAACATGTAAAAAAATTAAAATGGAACGAGTAAAACTTATCAAAACCCAGTTTTTCAGAGGCATTGTAGCATTAAATGTGTTTATACTAGTACCACTTCAGGGCCACAGGCCCTCCAGATTTATTTGGCAAAGGCGGTGCAATCCTACAATTTATGAAAGACCAATGTTGACTCAACTAATCATTGCAACGATACGTTTTTACGCCTCCAAGCCGGGATGTTAAACTCAAATAAGACGTCTCCTACGTCTTAGTATTTTAATAATTATTTTCCCTTTTTATTTACCTTGCTAGCACAATATACATGAAGGTCTCAAATACCCGAGTAGTGGTTAGGAACTATCACTACTTGTCAAAACCAGGAAGAGGATTACAACCTAGAATGCTTAGTCTAACGCAAAAGTGCTTGAAGTCGGTTCTCCCTGTACTCGCGGGAAAGTCCCCCGCTCTTCCTTAAGTCACACCATCAACACTAAAAATACGCAGCTGTTTCGCGAGTTGTACTTACTCTGTACAGACTAAATCGGTGTCTGCTGGATACGCAAACACGGCTTGCTGCATTGAAACTTATAGAGCAACTTCCACCGTGCAAGGTTTCCAGCCGCTTCTAATTATTTAATTCGTTGTATGGAGCAATTGACTTCACCGCAGGCGCAATTCATTTGGATTTGATCACCCGCGTGCGCCTTCGGGTAAAGTCCGCTGGCTAATAAATCTTAAGCTTTCCGCTCTCCGAGTTCGAGGTTGCGTTTATCACTGCAGCAGTAAAAGAGGCTTAAGTGTAAATTTTTCAGATGTTCGAAGTCTTCCGATGAGCGCACTTGCCCTTCCAGCTATGCTAACTTACAGTGATTACATCTATGCTAACTTACAGTGATTACATATACTTAACAATAAAAAAGTTTATAAATATAAACTGGCCGTATATATAAACATGAAAATAAATCATCGAGACAAGGCAGCCAGATTCCCGTTTCATGTTATATGTTTAAATAGATGATCTTAAATACATCTTACTGCTTTTTTGCAGTTTTCATATTTGTGTATTTTACAGCACTATTTCCAGTTGTATCCATTACGATAAATGTGATATTAGCATAGGCTCCTGTTTCTACCTAGCAATACGATAAAGCTTTTTGCCGCGGTTTTCCCACTTCTTCCCACAAATGTCGTTCTTTTTGCGTTATCATTATATTCATTAACTTCACTATTAATAGTTTCTGGTTCAGCTGTCTGCAAATTTTTCGCCGACCTGGTTTCGTAATGCATTTCTATATACTGACTTTAACACCGCAACATCATCATCTTCGGTTTTCTTTCACAACTGAAGGAAATCAGCCTGCTCGTTTACGTACGCCATGCTGCATGGAATATAAATACAAATATTATCATACAATATAGGGACAAATAAACCTATGATTTAATACTGACCTTTGATAATTTTACTTTGGCAGTAGTACTTTGAGGGTGTATAGAAACCTAAGCACAACACGCACTTTACACCCTGTAATAGTCCTTCTAGTCATACTGTGGTTTGAACCCCACCGTTGCAAGTCATAACCGTTGCAAGTCATACTGTAATGGTACGTTTGCTAGACCCTTTGTTGTGTTTAATTTGTTATTCTTATTTGGCTTGGCAAAAAAAGGACGTTTAGCTTTTTTCCAGTCGAGATAACTGATACTCAATGCAATAGAAATCCAGAAGTTGACCCAATGTTGCTCGAAACATTGAACAGATATATTTCAGAGGTGTAAACTGAAATCTAGTACATAGGGAAAAGGCAATGTTAAAATTCAAAGGATCGACTATACCTGTAGCCATATGATATAGCAACGGTGGCTGTTTTACCATGCCAATGATTAATTAAGCTTTTTTACATAATATAAACTTAAAAAAAGCAAAACCACCTTTTACGGGCCAGATTTGCTCGTAAATAATAATATATTAATGATAAATTCGAAAAATGTTAAAACAAACAAAATATCTGCACTGCCATATTCTTCTTCTTCAGGTTCCTTCTCCTATCGGAGGTTGGAAATCATGACTGCGATTCTTATTTTATTGGCTGCTATTCGAAATAGTTCGCTGGAACTTAGACCAAACCATTCCCTTAAATTTCTAAGCCAAGATATCCTTCTTCTTCCAACACTTCTTTTGCCCCTTATTTTACCCTCCATAATCAACCTCAACATTTCATAACGGGCTCCTCTTACAACGTGGCCGAGATATTGTAATTTACGTTTCTTGATCGTTCTCAATACTTCCTCCTCTTTGTCCATTCTCCGCATTACTTCCAAGTTGGTAACATGATCCACCCAAGATATTCTTAGCATTCTTCGATAACACCAACGTTCAAATGCTTCTAGTTTTTTTATTTCGGCCTGTTTCAGTGTCCATGCTTCAGTTCCATATAACAATGTCGAGAACACATAGCATTGCAGGATACGAACTCGTATAGTTAATGTGAGGTCACGACTAGAGAGGACTTTTTTTAATTTTGTAAACGCCGCTCGAGCTATTTCCACCCTTACTCTTATTTCTCTGTTTTGATCGGAGTTTTGAGTAATCCATGTGCCGAGATATTTATACTCTGTTACCTTCTCTATGCGTGTGTTAGAAATGAAAAGACGTTCGTTGTGGTTTGGATTTTTCGTAACTACCATAAACTTTGTTTTCTTAAAGTTCATCTTAATACCATAATTGTTACATCTTTGGTTTAGACGTTCTAACAAATCTCGTAGATCTTGTAAATTGTCCGCGAACATCACTGTATCGTCTGCATATCGTATGTTATTGACGATCTCCCCATTTATTGTAATGCCCTCTGTACTTCCCTCCAGTGTTTCTTGGAAGATCCCTTCACTATATATGTTGAAGAGGAGTGGGGATAATATGCAGCCCTGTCGAACGCCTCGCTGGATATTGATTTCTTTCGACATTTCACCTTCAACTCTGACTTTGGTTTTCTGATTCCAATATAGATTTATTATAATTCTGATGTCGCGACTATCTATATTTTTTGATTCTAGAATTTTAACTAATTTATCATGTCTAACTTTATCGAATGCTTTTTCGAAGTCGATAAAGCATACATACATATTTTGGTTCATGTCGAGACATCTTTGCATTAATACATTTATTCCGAATAGTGCTTCTCTGGTACCCATTCCATTTCTGAATCCCAACTGGGTGTTACTGATTTCTGAGTCTAACTTTCTAAATATTCGATTATGAATTATCCTTAAAAATACTTTCAAGGTATGACTCATTAATGCTATCATTCGATGTTCTGAGCATTCTTTAGAGTTGTTGTTTTTAGGTATGGGTATGAATGTAGAAAGTAACCATTGTTCTGGCAATATTCCTGTAGCGTATATTATATTAAATAACTTAACTAAAATAGCTATTGTTTCGTTGTCAATAAGTTTTAGCAACTCTATTGGTATCTCGTCTGGTCCAGTCGCCTTACGATGTTTTGCTTGCTTGATGGCATGTAATACTTCATCCTTTAGTATTGCTGGTCCTGTTTCATTTGGGTAATCTGTCTTTCCTTCTTGCCTAGTGTCCTGAAATAGTTCTTCTATATATTCAGCCCATCTCGTCAATTTGTCTTTTACATTCGTGATGATGTTACCATTAGTGTCTTTTACATTAGCTGTATGTTGTTTTCTCATTCCAGTAATTTCTTTAATTTTTCGGTGCATATTAAAACTGTCATATATTTTTTCATAGTTTTCTATTTCTTGGCACTGCTCACTCCACCATTTTTCTTTTGCTATTCTTATTTCCACCTTAATCTTTTTATTTAGTTCTCTATATTTAGTCTGGTCTTTATTCTTATAAGTTCTTCTCTCGTCCATAAGACATAGAATCTCCTCCGTCATCCAGCTTTGTTTCGCTTTCCTTGTTCTTCTAAGATGTTCTTTTCCAGTAGTTAACAGAGCTTCTTGAATACAGTTCCATTTTTTATCTATGTTGTGTGTGTCCATGTCGTTCATGTCTATTTTTTGTATGTTCTGATTAATTTTTGTTTTTGTCAGTTTGCCATATTAGTAAAACATAATGTCTTCCTCGGATTAAAAGTATATTTAATCCTTTGTCTTTTTTAGCCCTGCTTTTTTCTTGTGTACAATATTTTTGTTTACACCCTGTATGAGAAAAGAAAGCCAATAGGATTATACCTAAAATAAATAGCCATTGGTAAACCGAACGGTGTTAATTAATAATATAAAACTAGAATAGATATGCTTGACATACATTTATAATTAAGCAATATTAAAATAAATCGGAATAACTGTCTTATACGTGAACACTAAACCGCACAAAATCCAGTCCTGCATGAAAGTTGGTAATCCAATACTCCAGCGATGGACAGACGCTTGACATAACAAGTTGCCACAATAGCTGATTTAGTGCGCAAGGTGATGCTTTGTGAGGAAATTTGCTAATCGCACAGATTTTCAACAGGAATACCCAAATTTTCACTAATTGCATGCACGTACGCAATTCACTGCTTATATATATATTTGCAACTGCTAGTTATTAAAAATTCGCAGATATATGATTTGAAACAACTTCTAGAAACCGAGACGTAGTTTTAACGCCTCGTTCTAAATACACTTTTTGAGCTATGGCCCAATTTTTCAGCGGGAAGGAACAATATGTTTCTTTAAAATTTCGCACAAGTAGTGCCGCTTTATTGTACGAGCTTGTCGCACCTAGTGTGTCTTTCTCGCTTTTTGTTATTAATTCCGGCGACGCATGCAAAAACTGCACAGTAGTACCTGCGGTTTACAGACGACGTAAGCTCACACGCACTGGTGGCAGTTTGAAACTTAACCAAATTTAGTTACATGTAAATACTATAATCCACAAACGTATAGATCGGCTGTATATTGATAGATTATTGATAGTGTTACTGGCTCCAAATTGTGGGCGCCTTACGCACACACCAAGGAAAGCCCAGTATGCACAGAAGCAGAAGGGCGCCCCAGGAAAGCAGAAGCGGGCGCTTACACAGGCTAGTGTTTTCAATACCGTATCCTTACCTTTCCGTGATGAAACTGTTCCAGCGTGTTGAGCGGAAAGAGGTGGATAGAAGAGGCAAACCCGGGACCGCTGTTACGAGGTGTCGAACCAGGAGCAGTCCTGGTCTAGTATCCGTGGTGAGGGAAAACTATCGAGCTGTCGCTAGAAGTGTCGTCCCGGTAACCTGTACTAGTATCCGAGACGAGTCGGACAGTCGACTGAGGAGCAGGACCAGGTGCGATCCTGGTTTACGTTTCGGGACGCTTCACGATCGTCGTTTGAGGTGTCGAACAGTCTTACCGATAACCAGTCCTAAGATAAGCTACCACAATCAGACTATACGGATATTTCCCAGTAAAACTGTCTGTAAAGGTGAGGCTATTCTGTCCTACAACTTCGAGGGCTTCCATAAATCGTTGCCGAATCGCCGTGAAACCGTGGGTGAGGATGCCGTAGGTAGAAATGTTGCAACTGTAGAAGTGTATGGCAGCAAACATGTGTGGTCCGTTCTCGACAGTTATTCGTCTGACTAATACGAGTACGCTTCATGATGGGAAGCCCGTATACAGGGTGAATATGCACAAGGGCGATCCAGGAGAGCACGGACCGGCGCTTACATAACCCAATGGTTTCAAGACCGTACTCTTGCCTTTTTGTGGTGGAGATGTTCTGGGTTGTTGAGCAGAAAGAGACGAATTCAAGGGGTAAACGGGGACCCGCCGTTTGAGGTGTTGGGCCGGGAGTAATCCTGCTCTAGTATCCGATGCGCAGGTCACAGGTAGACGAGCTCCTCCGGAGCAGACCGCATCAGTTCGTCCTTTAGAACCCCCGGAGACCATCCTGTCTCACATTTGCGGGAGAAGTAAAAGAGAAGGCATGCGTAGTACGTCCGCGAATTGCTACGCAGCAGTGGGTGGGAACGTCGTAAATAGGGGTGCACGGTAGTGCAGAAATGGAGTCGAGGTATACAAATGTGTAGTAGAGTTTATTTTCGAACAATTACTCGTCAACGTTTATACGAGTACTACGGGTAGTAGGGTACATGGCATTTCTATGCCCGGTATATAGGCGCTTGGCTGGCTATGCGAGGGCGGATTCATAGTGGCACTGGTTGACCATGTCTGCGAATGAACACGCAGGGAAGCTGAGGCCTTCGAAACCGTACCCGGTTTAAAAGGGTACAGCAATTGCTGGTCGATGCTGGGCGCATTGTTTCCAGTGGCGTCCCAGATGTGGGAGAGGACTCTGTCGTCGCACGGGAGTGGGGATGATATGTTTTATTGCTCGGTGCATCCTAGTCTAAAAAGGCAGACCAATGTGTGATTACTGTTACTGCGCTTAGGTGTAGCTGAGCCACTGGGACTGAGCGGTTGTCGGTAACATTTTGTTAGATATTTTATAAACAAAAGCCCCGAAATACACCCCACCAAATAAAGATATGCCCAAAATTTCAAGGGTTTATAGGTACCTCAGAGCGGTGTGCAAGGATTAATATACAGGGTGTAGTGTCATTCGACCGACAGACTTCTGGGGCTATAGAGGACGTTTAAATACTTTGTATATAAACTATGTCTTTTAAATTCCTCTCTGCCGAGCTACACTCTCCCAAAGGGAAGTGTTACAGTTAGGTTTTTGGAATTTTACTTAAAACTGGAAAAAGATATTAAAGTGAAAATTGACTGATATGTTCTGCAACATATTTATGAAATGCTTTCTAGTTTCTACGTGTGATATCAAGAGGCTAAAATTAATAACCCTTTTAAATCTCGTTATTACAAATTCTTAGCGAAGATGAATTTGATTATAAAAACATATTTAAAGAAAAGCCTGATTTACTTGAAAGCTCAATTTCTTGTTCGTTAAAAAGTTCTACCTAATATAACCCTTTATTAGGGTGCAACACGGAGTGGAGGGGGCAGGGGTTATAGAGGACGTAGAAACATAAATATGTTGCATATAAATTTGAATAGGTGTATTCCTATACATTTTATGCTGTTTTCTTGAGGCAATAACTAACCCTTAATAAGAACTTGCAATTCCAACTATAATCAATTTTAATTAATGTCGACTTTGATGGGCCGGCTTCGTATCGTATAATTTGTAATTGTCATTTGTCACTCATGTTAAATCTAAAGATGTCAGGCTGTAATCCCTTATGGTGTACCACAACTAATGAAGGGCGGCTCTGCTGCATGAAACTTTTATCGATCAAATTCAAACGACTGCAAATATATATGTGGATCGCACTGATACATTTTTTCTCTGGTGAAACCCATACGCACAGATGCATATAGCCGGACAAGCACCGGCGCTTCGACTATTCCGTACTTTTGAAGAAAATAAGGAAAATTTACGTGTTTTCTCACTGCGAACGTTTCGGGAAATTTATGTAACTCGTACACAAAAACATGCGTGTGGGAAACTGCGGTTGTTTCATTTTTAAGTTCCACGCCGTAAAAACAAGTTATTTTGGAAATTGTGACAAATAGGCGGATAGAATGCCAGGCATCGGCAAAGGTGGCTCTAACAGAGTCCGGATTGTCGCCCCGAAGAGACAGAGAAAGTAATTAGGGGAATTGATGAGAGTAAAATTACGAGCCTAAATACACGGAGAATGTTTTTCAAGCAAACATAAATCAAACTGAAACTAAATTAGGGCGGCTAATTCTAAAAACATTTAGGGGCTTAACGCTTTGTAGCGACCCAACTTTGACTAAAGCACGTTGAATTTTGGGTACTCTGAAAATGTAGCATTCTAAAAGTAATTCAGCTGGGCTATATTTAAATGTCGTTTTTTTATTACATTAAATTTGAGAATATCGGCACTTAAATACTACTAATAATATTGTGTTATAAAATTTGTATTTACCTAACTATGTGACTAATTTGTTTTTCTCTGTCTTCAAATGGTGCTTTATAATTGAGCTATCAATGATTTAGTCTGTAATTGCCATTATGGTTACTTTGTAATGGCTGAAATGAGTTTAAAACAGTTTTATTTGCCACTAGTTCATCCGTACTTCGTAATTATTGAAATACAGAAGCTACTAAGAATTCGAAACTGTAGTTATCAAATATGCGGCTGACGTACTGGAAATCCTTGACATGTAAACTGAAGCAATGGTTATGAAACAAGTTTTCAGAATGTTTCACTCGTTAGAACTTACTTTGTATCAAATAATTAAATAAATGATGATTACTTCTCCTTTATTCAATAGCTGAAGTATGGTCATATATAGGTTATATTAATTGTCTGCATACGACCGCGTCTGAGGGTGTCCGAGTTTTAGGTCAGGCTTAGAAGATTTACACCGCCGGAGGAATCGTCCCGCGGATTTAGGCAGCTGGCGGCTAGAAATGATTTCCTCTAGGCAACACATGTAGAGGACAGAAACAGTTCACGAGCGTAGATCCTGTAATTATATGGGCAAATTATCTGGGTGTTCCGACTTAGTCGCATCTCCCAAACGAATTTAATTACGCACATCTTTGAAGAGCCGCGACGTACTGCATCGTTCAGATAATCTGAGGCATTTATTCTGAGATTTTCATCGGATTAGGGGCTGCACCTGCAGTTTTCCAACTTACTCACACCACCACTTGTTGTCATGGCTCCTTCTTTCTTTATCTCTCACTCACTTACTACAGCTGGACTGCCAGAAATCGACACACAGCAAAAAAAAAATCGGGTGCAGCTACGTTAAGGTCAAGTTATTAGGTATCTTTGCCGCATTTAACTGTGCGTGACTTAAATATTCCGAAGCCGGACAACTCGGCGCCGCCATCTCGGCGCCGCCACTTCGGAGCCGCCGTCTCGGCGCCGGGACAACTCGGCGCGGAGCCATCTCGGCGCCAGCCAACTCGGCGCTAGTCCATCTCGGCCCCGAATACAAATTCGCAAACTACAGTGCGCACTACGTAAGAAAATTATTATAAACAAATAATCAATAAAGTGATCGCCAACAAACTGGCATCAAATGAAAAAAAAAATTATTTAGAATTTCTTGGAAAATCAAACACTGACGACCAGAGGTGGTCGCAAAGTGATTACAAATGGGCCAAACAAAAGTTGTCACGTGACTTCCGTCATGAGTACAATTTTTTTTAAATAATTACGAAACATGCATTTACTAGTCAAGATAGAGACACATTTTACGAAAAAAGTTTTCTGGCTTTGAGATTGTTCAGTCAGCTAAAACTAACACACAATAAAAAATCTCATTGAAATCTTGCTTAATTTCCGAAAAATAGCACTTTTTGCATTTACACAATTTCGAAAAACGCCATTTTCTAACTAACTAAAGTGCCTTTTATGTGACAAATATTTCTATAATGTTTATTTCCCAAATAAAAAAATTTAATTTTTAACAAAGTTTTATTATTATGAAATAAAAAACTTTCTAAAAAATATTTGTTTTTCCATAGCAGTCTTTGTTTAAAGTACAATTCGTTGATATGGGACCTAAACATAAAAGAACATGTAAGACATCAAAGTTGGCCGAGGATTTTGAAATTTGGTATAGCAGCCTAGATGTTGATTCTACACAACTTTTCTTAATAACCTTTTGTCGTATTTGCTACATAAAAGGCACGCTACTCTACAGTAAAATAGGTTGTTTGAAAACTTCTAAGGTATACTTGATTTTTTAAAACTGAAATGCTGTTAGAAATTCACCTTTAAACAAGCAGGGCTGAACCCCAAAAAATGAAAATTTAAATCGACAATTTTTTACCTTTAAAAGAGTTGTTTCACTTATCCGGGGACACACTGTATATACAGGGTGTTTTTAAGTTGATTCTTTCCTTTTACTAGGATATAAACCTAAAAAAATAAGCTTTTTTTCTCATTTGCCACTTTTCCGAAATATCAAAACTAGAGGAGTTACAGGGTGTTTAGTTTTGATTTCGTAAAAGTGGTAAATGAAAAAATAGCTTACTTTATAGCTTTATATCCTGATAAAAGTAAAGAATCAACTTAAAAATTACCTTGTAATTAGGGTGTCCGGAAAATACGTGTACAACGGGAGACCACAGGTTCCTTTGCCCAAAGTATGATGATTTAAAATAATTAACTTTTTTAAATGTTTCAACCCCATGTATAATCACTAAATTTTTTTTTTCTAAATAGTTACTTTAATTTATAAGCTATTTCCTCTCTTTCAATATTCTAGTTGGGTGAACGGTTTAGCTACAAAAAATATTTTCTAAATCCCTACAAGCCTAGTGTTGAGTTACAGTTACCTACTGATTCAGGCTTGTAGAAAATATTTTTTTGTGGCTAAACCGTTTACCCAACTAAAATTTTGTAAGAGAGGTTATAGCTTCTAAGATACAGTAGCTATTCACAAAAAACATTGGTAGTGATTATACAGGGGGTTAAAAAATATGGTTGGATAATTTATTGTGACAAAGTTTTTAAACACCCTGTAATTTTCGAAATTAAGGTTTATTCCACAAAAGGCTATAGTTTACTGGTACAAACGCATGGCCAAAAAATGAATAAAATCTATCAAAGATTTTTCGACTTACTTGAAAAACTAATAATTTTTGAAGACCTCTATCGGCTAAACTAAGCAACTTTGTATATAAGTAAGTTGAGTTAAATCATCATATTTTGGGCCAAGGAACTTGTGGTTTTTCGTTGTACACGTATTTTTCGAACACCCTGTATAGAGTGTGTCCCCGGATAGGTGAAACGACTCTTGTAAAAGGTAAAAAATTCTCGTTTTAAATTTTAATTTTCTGGGGTTCAGCCCTGCTTGGTTAAAAGCGAATTTATAACAGCATTTCAGTTTTGAAAAATCAAGTATGCCTTGGAAGTTTTCAAAAAACCTATTTTATTTGAAATCGGCAATAAAGTACCTCGAAATCGTCATTAAAATACGAGAAATCGTTTCAAAGTAATCCATTGTTTTACGACCTTTTTGTAGGTGGCGAGGCGACAGATAAACGTCAACCGACGTCAACATAACCTACAAAAGTTGGTTAAAATGTAATTTCAGAATTTCTCGATTTCAAATAAAACATAGTGTACACCTCGGCACTGAAGTTCCTTTTTATCCCTCATGTGGCTTATTTGCCAAAGTTAAACTTCAGGGCCTTGGTATGCAAACTACTTTTACTGTAGAGTAGCCTGCCTTTTATGTAGCAAATACGACAACAAGTTATTAAGAAAAGTTGTTTAGAATCAACATCTAGGCTCCTATACTAAATTTCAAAATCTTCGGCCAACTTTGATCTCTCAGATTTTCTTATATGTTTAGGTCCTATATCAAAGAATTTTACTTTTAACAAAGACTGCTATGGAAAAAGAAATATTTTTAACAAAGTTTTTTATTTCACAATAAAAAACTTTGTTAAAAATAAAATTTTTTGATTTGGGAAATAAACATTAAAGAAATATTTGTCACATAAAAGGCACTTTAGTTAGAAAATGGCGTTTTTTGAAATTGTGTAAATCCAAAAAGTGCAATTTTTAAGAAATTAAGCAAGATTTCCATGGGATTTTTAGTGTGTTAGTTTTAGCTGACTGAACAATCTCAAGGCCAGAAAACTTTTTTTCGTAAGATGTGTCTCTACCTTGACTATTAAATACATGTTTTGTAATTATTTTTAAAAAATGTAATATTTTACTGATAACGGAAGTCACGTGACAACTTTTGTTTGGCCTATTTGTAATCACTTTGCGACCACCTCTGGTCGTCAGTGTTTGATTTTCCAAGAAATTCTAAATACTTTTTTTTCATTTGATGCCAGCTTTATTTATTATTTGTTTATAATAATTTTCTTACGTAGTTACTGTAGTTTGCAAATTTGAATTCGGCGCCGAGATGGCCTAGCGCCGAGTTGGCTGGCGCCGAGATGTCCTAGACCCAAATATTCACGGTTTGAGTTGCTTTAGAATTGTTACGCCATTGAGAATTGATACCGCGGGTAATGATTTAAGCTTGATTTTCCATTGCGTTGATTTAGGACGTCTTACCCGAATTTCCAGGCCAGTCAAACTTTTAAGTTATAGATTGCACCATAATACGAAATGTAGATACTTGTTATTACATCCACAGCTTGACATTAGTGGTCGGGGTAGTTTAACACATTCAAGGTATATTGCGAACATTGAGCCAAAAATTTCATGTAATTTGAGCTAGCTTGGGACCGCGTGAGTGACGTAATATAATTTTGACTCGCTGCTACCGGTCTTTATTGTATTTAATGAAATGCACCTATAACTTTTCTATTTTGTGTTATTTTTAGGTTATATCTTTAATATAATCTAAAAGTAGTAAGAAATATGCAACTACCTTCCATTATTTAAAATAAGCTTTTATTGGTATGTCCTGCGTTATGTGTTGTTATCAATTGTGGTATTCTTTAAACAATATAAACCTGTTAAAGTTTCTTCGTCGGGTTAATCGATTACTGGTTTATTTATGGTGCTATTGGTAACCAAAGATTGCTCCTTGTTCGTGGATAAGAGCTGTTCAATTTGGACCTTCTAATTTTTATGGGGTCGCTAACCAGAGGTTTTCGCCGGTCTGGAGGGTTGGGTCGGGCCAGCAGGTGGTTTTACGTGACGTTGGATACTGCAGAGCCATCTAAGTGGATTGTGGTGAATTGAAGCTTTAGGTCAGGCCCTAGGTTTCATTTTTGGTAGGTACAGGAGGGGGAGGAGACCTGCTAACGGCTGGGCTTAGCAAAGCGAGTGCGGCACTAAATTTTACAGCCTATATATCGGCTAGCAGAAAGTCGTGCCACTGTTATATCGACTAGGCTTGGGAAGCGGGTTCAGTTGGGTATCGAGGTATAAGATCGGCTTAGGAAGCAGGTTCAGTAGATGCTTTTAGGAAAAGGCTTTGAACTCAAACAGCTCCTAGACGAGCGGTGAGACTAGTAGACGGCTTCGGACTGCGATGGCTCTCATACATGAATTATGGCTTAAGGCTGGTGGCATGACTGTTGGACTTAAGTGCCTTGACAGGCCAAGAATTTCAATTTCATACCCTCCTAATCGTCTATCTTCTAGTGGGGTCTAGGTGAAATTGCGTTATAGCGACTTGCACGAAAACGCACGCATGGCGTTTAACGCAAAATTTTATTGAATGTCCAAGCGGCTTTTATGACTAAAGTTGGCGGCGTGCAATTATAAAATACTTATTATGCTGCAATTTAATTTATGTAGGCCTTAATGTCATACTTCTAAGAAAAACTGTTGTCTTGCACAACCTACCCAGCGATTCGGATAAACAGCATCCAAATGTCTAGAAGGAGTTAGACTACAATGTGTTGGAGCGTTGCCGTGCATAAACCGTTTGATATTGACTTGAAGTAACACATCTTCTAGCAGTATTGCCAGCTCCTTTTCAAGAAAATGGCAGTATCTGCCACCACTTAACTTTCGTGGTAGAAAGTGCGGTCCAATTAAAAAGCTACCGATAATCACAATCAAAAGGTTTAATCAAAATTGATGTTGACAACGAGCTTTTAGTGTTGGGTACAGGTTGTATTCGGCCCATAGATAAATATTATGAAAGTTGGAAATGGTAGTTGCCCTGGTGAAGTTAGCTTCATTATTATAAGAGAATTGTGCGATGGACTGAGGTTTGTTTGCAATCATCCGTAGAAGCAATTGACGCGGAAATTTGTCTGGTAATAGTGCTTGTACACGTTGATCGTGATAGGGATAGAATTGTTGATCTCTTAAAAATGTTCAAACCAATTGGTAAATCACGTTTAGTGTAAGCGGAACCTTGCAATAGTACCGAGACGTTCGTCAATTTGGTTAAGAACTGCTTCTTCTAGCTCTATTACTCTAACTTCGCGGGATTACCCTCAATCATCAGTTTTTTTTGTTTGCTGTCAGTAATTTCCCCTCATCTTATTGATTTCCCAAACTTTCATGGCATCTCAAAATAATAAAATTAAGAAATGTTAACACCCTGTAACTCCATAACAAAGCTTTTCCGGACTTTTGTTAATCGTTCTTTTTTTTAGTATTATCGGAGGAACAACCAAGTGAAATTGTTTACACCTATTTATGATCATCTTGTGTATTTGTGCCTTTAGGGGGAGTGTAAACAAAGTTCACGCGCACTGCGGCCTCAACGGGCCTATTGTGCTACCTCCAAGTTATGTGTTTGTGTACGTTTTTTTTGTGTGTAGTCTTGTTACTCTACCTGATAGACTAGCCTTCAGAGGAGAGCGTCGTTAACTGTATCTCAATGTCGAATGGTCACCCGTCTTAGTACCGATCCAGTGGACTGCGGAGAAAGTTTTGCCTATCCATGGATTCGAACCTAGCAATTGCCTTTGCAAACCCGGTACCCTATCCACTGCGCCACCACAGTGGTTTACCCTGTGCATTGGGCAAGCGTCATGTGTTTCTATCTTGCTCATTGTCTTTCTCTGAACTCTTTGTTCCAGGAACGCATTGCCCTGCTTCGCGTTTGTCTTCCATATTTTCATCCTCTTACTTTTATCATGTTTATTACAGTTTCGTTAGCATACAACATACTTCTAATTGCTTCATTAATATATTTTTTAAATGCATTCACTGCGTCGTAGGTAGTACATTTCCACTAATTAATATCTCAATATTTTCGTCCTTGGGCATCTTAGACCTTTTAGCCACAGCACAATATAGACTCTACCCAAGCTCTACCTAAAAAATATTTTAGAGGAAGACTTTCTCCGACAATTCATTTACCTTGAACATTTCACTTCCATTCACTTAAACATTTTTATTAATTACTAAAGCTATTTTGGACTACTGGGTCAGTCATCCAGGATGCGTCTCTGCTGCTCAAGTGATAGCGTAGTTATTTTGCTGATATCGGTGCATACCGGTGAGCGCCCTATGCATGAACTATGGCATCGAATTAAGCAATAATAAACAGTTAACGTTTGGGGATAGAATAAGCTAAAATTAGTTAAGTGCTGATCGTTAGATGGAACAGGTGGAATTTTAATCAATATAGTCAAGTATATTAATGCAACGGCTTTAAGGTGTTTGTTCTTCCACTTTACCAAACATTAGAACACACTATGAATGCTTTGTTTTCAACTACATCTTTCGTATTTTATGTATTTCAGAATTTTCGGTTTAAACATCAAATGTTAGAATATATTATACAAGTAAAAGATGTATTGATACATATGTTAGCCTAATGCTTATTACAATCAGACATTATGAGTAGCTGCTGTTGTATTTTTATCAGCAAATGGTTTTGTATTTTGCACACAATTTAGTGTTAATAGCAAATAATCTTTTTACGCTGCATACGCTTACATTACAATGTGGTAAAGGTAGACATAAGACCATCCATTGTATACTTTGTAAGTGTTCAGCCGATAGCAGTCTCACATTAGAGTGTATGCCAACGTGCTAACACTCTATTCTTCGGAAACTTCGGCTGCTTGCCACAGCAGCTTGTCGCATATTCCAAATGAGCGTGTAAACATGATAAATCGAGTCCCAGAGTACCTGCGGATCTAAAGTGAACATCGTGTTTCAATTAGTTTCGCGCACGCCCGAATAAGCTGTTGCGGAAACGTTTGACGTGAATTAAGTTGCAGCTGAATGGCCTTCTGCTGCAAAGAATATTCGAACAGTCACCGACTTTGATGTCACCGGTGATGCATTGGAGCTTTTTACTAGAATAAATTCCTACTTTGTAGTGCGCATTTTTCACTTGCGTACGTGAAAGGATTTCAATATCGCGAGCAAGAAGTACCTCCTGAAGCGCAATAAGGACCTTCGTTCTCCAAACCTCTCAAGCATCCGGTGGAATTTTTGGAAATTGAGCCTCTTGCCGTATTAACTCTAACTAAGAAGTGAAACTGCGTCTTTCTTGGTCAAACGCTTGCTCGGGGGCGGTTCGAAGGGGCTTCTTTAGCAACCGTGAAATTCCATTTAAAAATTGGAAAAGTTTGAATCACTTCTTAAATATGACACACTTTTTGCATTTCCCCAAAAAGTTCCCAGAAGTTTTATTTTGCCTGCTCTCAGCACTTACGCCCCCAGAGAGTAGCGCTTTTGCATACGGAAATATTTCCTCTAACTAATCTGTTGAAAACACAAACCGACTCATTTTCCAATGCTGTAGTTGTTTTAGTTGGCCCCGGTAGTTTTAGCCGAGTTTAATGAAAATATTTGCCTTAACTTCAATCATGCTTCCGGGCACCGTCAGTAGCAAAGCAAGAAACTGAATCGGATCTGCATTTCGTATTCGACAACCAACACAATACAAACTTTTCTGTCGAATTTAACTGACATCAGTCAGAAGCTCGAATTACCGCTGTGCGATCAAGCTTGAACGGCACCTGAGATCACCAAGAAGCGCTAAAATATGTCTGGAGTTGCTTGTAATTAAACTTCTTAAGAAAAACAAATGGTTGTGATAAATGCGGCTTTAATTAGAAGTTCAGTCTAGAGAACAGTTTTAATGGAGTCTAATATTGCGCGTCACTCACAGTGCGACAGCTGTAAACAGACAGCTTTGGGGAAACCCATAAAGCGGTCGTTTTAAAAGTGACATAAAAATGGTGTAGGTTGTACAATAAAATATATGGGATTGTCATATTAAATTAGGGAACTGCAAATTGCCACAAGTTGAAAAGCGAGAATATCGGATAATCAGATACTATTCACGTTGTTCCGAATCCGGGGGTTGAGACCACAAACTCTGACAATAAAATTTATTACCAGCTTTTTACGGCCGCAGTCAAATTTAAGCACAAGTGCAGGGGAAATAATGTAAACCTGTCATTCTGGCTTTCCTACGTGATCATGGCACGCAACATTTCATTTGAATTGAGTAAAATGTTACCATGCGCAGAAAATGTGCTGTTAATTCGGTGATTAATGCTAGTAGGGAATGGTAGATGTAATGTAATAAATTATTCATGATGTATTGAACTTTTTCTCGCAGTTCCTTAACTAAAAGTTTAATATTGATTTCATGAAGTCTAATTTTATTATACAGCTTTTACAAACTTTAACTTAGGTTAAATTAGTAACCATCCAATTATGATCTCAGCAATTTTTCATCAACCTTGTTGTTGCATCGTCACTGCAGAGGACCTCCTTCTCCTAACTGAGAAGGTTTTAGGAATTAAGACTCCTAAAGTTTCCCAAAGTCGAATGGGGGAATCGCACTGAAGTCCACACAAAATATGTCTGTTCGTTGAAGTCAACCAGAGACTTCTCAGATTCATATACTCTTATAGATTTTATTATAGCTTCCGATGGTTCTTTGATTGGTGATAGTGTAGTACTGATACCTATTATCCAGCCGTTCATGACCTTATCTCCTACGATATTGTTATCGGACTGTTAACGGTCCAACGTGTTGCACAAGATTCTTCTACTTTTAATCAAATAAATGCACCTCATACGTTAGACTGTGATTTGAAATCATTATAGCATCAACATTTCAAAAATGATTTTATTAAAATATACAGGGTGTAACACAATCATACATATATCACAACTGCTACGGAATACTTTATGACCCAAAATAGAAACAAAAGTAAAACCAACACAGATTTAATTCTAAACAGATATTAGATATTAGAGGGGGTTAAAGTTAGGTTTTTGCCATTTTACTAAAAACTGGCCAGGGATACTAGAATGAAAATGGAAAGATTTTCTAGTAATAGAAGGCTGGTTCATAAAAAATTTTTTAAAGTACTGTTCCAAGGGGTTAAAATTAGCAATCTCCATGAATTTCATTAAAACTTTTTTGCGAACAAGAATTTGTTTATAAAGGGATGTACCGGAAAGCCTGACTTGCTTAACAACTTTTTTAGTTGTTTGAGTTTTTTCTTAAGATAAATTTCTTTTGTATAAATACTAATAAAGTACATTATGGGTTAACTTTACCATACACAATAATTGAGCGATTAATTACTACACTACGATACAAATAAGCAAGTGGACTATAAACAAACAAAATTGGGACAAAGCAAGTGACAGCACTTGACAAATATCGGTCACCTCAGGTTTTTGTTTCGAGAAATTAGGTTGCAACCGAGGGTCGGAATGACGCTGTGACTCAACGAAACTTTTAAGATATACGAATATATTTTGGTGGGTAATTCGATTACGAATATAATTTTGCGATACGAAACAATAATTTTGACTAATAATCCGGCTCGAAGGACCAATAAATGAGCGATTAATTACGATGTGACGATACAAATAAACAAGTGGACTATAAACAAACAAAATTGCGTCACTGACCTTGAATCCTTTCTAGGTACAGGTACATAGGGCTGGGAGGTGAGTGGTTTCGTAAGGCTGAAGGGGGGATTCAAACACCCAGTACAAGATATACACGTATTTTACGACGAGAACAATGTATGTGCACAAAATTGAATTAGCCGGCGACAACAAGCAAGAGATGTTCACTCTTCGACGGGTGGAGACTAATTAGTTTTAGGAACGAAAAACGTTTTTCGGGGTTGAACTCGAGGGTTCTAAGATTTTAGGATTTTTAGGACAATGGACCACATGCTAGAATAGAGGAGTGACATAACTACAAGAATACAGTCCACTACAAAAATAAATTTAAACTAAAACGCGAATCCTAAACTTTAAATAATACACGCTACAAACAAACAAAATTTATTAATTAAAACTACAAGTAACATAACCGCAATTTAGTCCGAATGGTAACAACACGACAAACACCATCAGGACCAGGATGGCCTGGAGTCAGAGCTGAGTAATCGTTCGCGTCGGAGCTCATCTCACACAAAGGACTAGAATCCAAAACGGCTTCTATTTGAACTAAAATTGTATAGAATTCTTCAAAGGTTAGCCTTTGATCACCCACAACTCGCGAAAGGAGCGACTTGACCGATTTAATATCCGCTTCCCAGATACCTCCAAAATGGGGAGCTGCCGGGGGATTAAAATGCCACACAAGGTGTCCAGACTCTGCCGTCTGTTGCATTAAGCTTTGCAGCTGGCGTTGGGCTCCTACGAAATTGGTTCCACAATCGCTATAGATATGGGAACATCAACCAGGACGAGACACAAAGCGGCAAAGGGCTGCTAGAAAAGCCTCTGTAGAGAGATTAGATGCAAGCTCTAAATGAACTGCTTTGGTTGCCAAGCAAACAAAAAGACAAAAATATGCCTTCATGGGTGTAGGTCCGCGAGTTTTGGTAATTGTAGTAATGAAGATCCCACCGTAATCAACGCCCACGGATGAAAAGGGCTTCACCTGGTTGACTCGGACGGGAGGGATATTATTGGCCATGAATGGTTCAAGTCGAGGAGGCTTAGTCTGGAAACAAGGGTGGCAATTTGACAAGTAACGACGAATTGCTTTTTTGACCGATAATATCCACAAATTTTGCAACAACAAAAAATGTAGAATTTTCAATCCGGGATGAAAACGTTGGCGGTGTGTATCTTCGATTAGAAGATGAGTTAATCATCCCACTCAAGCCTAATGCACCAAAGGTGCTGAATAAGATGCTTCGCAAAAAAGGTGGGAGGAGAAAGGAATCCAAGAGGGTGCTTGCAAGTTCCGAAAGTATTATACGCTTTGTGCAATTCTTTGATGAACTAGTATTTAATTTGAATGAGAAATGATCTGACTTGGGAGACCATTGCAATCCGAGAATTTTGACCGAAACATCGGATTCAGACTCGAAAGAAAGGGGGTCTTGACAATAGTCCCCGGGCAGGGAGGCAAGTAATGCGGGGTGATTACTAGCCCATTTCCGAAGATCAAATCCGCCCTTTTGCAGAATGCCAGTAAACTGTCTTTGTAATTCGAGAGCCGAATCGATGGAATTCGCGCCAGTGACTACGTCATTCACGTATATATCCGTTCGAAGAATCTTCGACGCAAGGGGGAAGACAGTTGCTTCATCAAGAGCTAACTGATGAATTGTTTTAAGTGCAAGAAATGGAGCAGAAGAGACACCGTACGTAACCGTGTTTAAGCGATAATCTTGAACAGGTTAAACAGGGTTGAAACGCCAAACTATTCTTTGATAGTCAGAATGAGACGGATTTATTCTAATTTGTCTATACATTATTACAGCTATTCATTGTTTACTCGCTTCGCTCTATAACTCACAGCATATTCCAGATATTATGTTAAAACCACTTCTTACAATGGTTGGTCTTCAGTACACGGCAGTAATAATTACTGTCAAATATTACATTCCACAAGCGTTGCAGTATGTGGAGCTGCAGCTACAATCCATGCGGCATCATCACAACTACTCAACTGAAAATTAAAATTAAAACACGAAGACGAAACTGCCAACAAGTGTATTGTTGTGGTAATGTGTATAGCTGAAGCTAGCTACATAAAAATTGTCTTATTTATGAAATATAAAAACTTATCAGTTATGCTACCCTTAAGCAATTTATCAATCACACTACTTAATTCTTTTGCTCCGACTAGCCATTAGGTTCCCAAAACTCTAATCCCAGGGTTGAGTTTCTGCACAGTTGAACATTTACGTAATTGTATGGCAATTGCACGAGAATGGAAAATGCTTCTTAATAAAATTTTAACCTCGAATAATGGTAGCGAACAACACGGAATTTTGTATTCAATTTTACTTATAATCCAAGCAAGCTGTTGATAATTACGTCACAGGTAAATACAAACTTGCCCCCTTCTGGATAACAGTAATACTACCAGTTGTAACTCAAGAGGACTTTAATTACACGAAAATGTATAAAATTTTTATTTTGGAAGCCGGCACACAACCTTCTACCTGGCTTCGCTTGCTTAGTAACCTACTACATTCTATTATTTGTGAGTACATATACTTGATCTTATAAATTAAATGTTTGGTTTGTCGAATTGTCACATATTGCTGTGTTAGCCTCACATTTATTTTAATTCACATAATTTTTACTTTTCCGGTTTTATTAAGCACTATCACTCTTAAATTGCTGACGTTAGAGGTAGCTTTACGCGCATAGACACGTTACATAATTTATTCAGTGTACCATTAACCACCAGCCTAGCATGTCACTGTGGATACAAAACTAACTGCACTTACACTCTGTGACGCTTCGTCGCCCTTTTTACTAATACAATCTGATTAGCATGTCTTGCGTTACTTTAAATATCTAAGAATTTACCAAAATTATAGTAGCACTTATATTAAATCATAACATTGAATTAAATTAAACGAAACCCTGCCGATATCGTTTTTCGGAACCCATTTGTTATTCCTGGTTTAATTACATTGTAAATTGCTTATCAATTACGGTTTATAAATGTATCAATGTTTAATTCTAATAATATTTCTATCTGTATCGATTAATAAAGTATCAATTCTGTTCATGTTTGATTTCCATTTAATTAACATTTATTTAATAATAGTAAAGGAGACAGAATTGCCATAAGTAACATACCATTCTTATATATCGAGATGAATACATAATAGATACACGAGTGTCATTAAATGTGTATATGCAAACGCTACAGCACAAATAACGACTGAAATTATAACTAACAAATTTAGGATACATCGTGGGGTCGTGTGGTACGACAAGACGACTCAGTTTCTCCCAAACTATTCACATTGTCTTTAGATGAGCTCTTTGGAACGCCTGACTTGAAAGAAAGAGGAATAACATCAGAGGGTGAAAAACTAAATCACTTGAAATGACATTAAACTAACAGCAATAATTAAAATAAGGTTAGAAATGATGATAGAAGAACTGATCCAAAGAGCAAACATAACAAACTAGATAAAAGAACAACAAGAGATTACTCTAAAACACAAAATAATATAAAAATAAGATACATCTACAAATCTAAGCCAACAATTTGGAAGTGTCCAAGAACAATCTGACAACAGACCTAGATAGAAGAGGTTTTCATCGGCTTGGTCAACCTTCGAAAACTTACAGAGAGTACTGTATTTGAAGCTTATATACCAAGCACCCCAATAGCGCAAACCTTCGACCAATATATGTTGCCAGTTCTAACGTAAGGGCCCTACACAAAAACATTATATATAAGATTCAGGTCACACATAGCAAAATGGCAGAAAGAATACTGAACATCATGTTACGATACCTAACATCGAAATACGTCTGTTCACACTAAGATGGACTTGGGCGGGACATATAAAAAAATAAAGGATAATAGATGGATGCGAAGGGTTATGGAATGAAGGACCCGAGAAAACAAAAGAAGAAGAGGAAAGCCATAGACTAGGTGAACAGATGACGTAAAAAGAGTAGAAGAATACAACTGGATGGCAATAACACACAATAAAGAAGAATGGGAAAACCTAAGGAAGACCTACATCTGACGATGGATGGAATGACCTGGATAAGAAGAATATGAATCTAGAGAAGATTGTTCTGTATGGAAAACAAAAAAAATTCCTTTACTTGCTACATTCGGTAGTGGGGTAAGACGTAGTGTAAAGGTGACTAGTTATTTGCGCTACACATAGTAGGAAACTTCACCGCATTCTAATGAACCTCACGACGAAGCAAGAACTTCCTAGAAATTCCGTTGAGTTCCCTCTACCAATACGTAAATTTTTATGATACAGAAGCTCCAGTCTACGATTTAATAAGAGGAAAAGTCTTGAATGAGTTATAAAAATTCGACATCATTTTAACATTATATCAATATTGCAACTCACTGACCTGTGAAGTTGCAGTTCGCACAGATAATGATAATTTCGAAACATGGGAATATTACAACACTACTTTATTTCCTATAGTTTGATACCAGTTCATAATAGTTTGTTTTCAATTCTATGTTACCGTTGTTAACGTTGCTCTGCTGGTAAGGGCGGTAAGCAAAGGCAGCCGGCTTCTCAGCCAGAGGAGGTCGTGGGTTGAATAAGAGACTCTAAATCTTCAGCAAAAAAAAAGTATGGGCGACAGGCAGCAGATAACCCAGCTCTTTGCTAGTCGCACAAAAGGGCATACGATAAAATGCGCTACCAAACACTTCCTGAAAAGATAGATAACGGCAAGAGCATAAATAAAATTCGCTTGCATAGGTAACGATTCAATATAGACAGATAGATAGATAGATAATGGTTTTTATTTCGATAACATTATACATAATACATTTTACATACAACATATAATAAAACGAAAAACGTCAAGTATGCACCACTGAAGAAACTCTTCAATGGTATAGGGTTTCATATGCTAAGATATTTAACAACAAAAATACAATAATTTCCTATGCACCATTGAGGAACTCCTCAACGGTATATGGTTCTAAATTTAACAGAAATTTAGTTACAGCTGTTTTATAATTGCTCAGTGACAATATGTTGTTAATATCGCTGGGCATGCAATTAAAGAACTTCATACACATATAGTACGCAGATTTCTCGGTCATGGTTAATTTATGCTTCGGAAAATTGTATTGGCGGTTACGCGTATTGTATATGCCCGTACATTCAAACTCAACAAGTGCTTGTTTATTTCTAAATGCAAATAGCAAACATTTATAAATATACAGAGCAGCGACCGTCAGTATATTGTTCGCTCTAAAGTAGCCCCTACATGAAGCACGCGTGGATTTCGTTTTTAACATCGTTCTCAGCACCGCCTTTTGTATTACAAATATTGTTTGTATATTATTTGGAGTATTGTTGCACCAGAAAATAATGCCAAAACTCATAAGATATTGAAAATTAGCATAGTACAGAACTTTTAGTGTATCGAGGTTAAGATGGTCCTTAATAAACTGCTCAAGTACAGGTCTAAAGAGTAGCTTCAGCACTGCGAAAACAGGTTGACCATTCGCCAAAAGCAAATAGCGCATGAAGGTGCTCGGGACCTTAGCAACAACTTTGCCCACTTTCAAAATTTCGATATCTGTAGCCGTTCGAAAGTTACAGGCGATCCAGACAGACACACGGACACACAGACAGACAGACAGACAGACGGACGGACAAAACGTTCGCATAAGTACGCTGAAGCTACTAATAACTCGGAAGCTAGATAGAACCGAATTCAACTTTTTACTCAATCCTTCTACATGCTTGTACCAATTCAGGTTCTTGTCGACAGTCATTCCAAGACATTGGGCAAATTCAGTCAATTTTATTTGTGAGTTACCAACAGTTAACCGATCTGGCACGGGGAATACGGAATGGCTTGTTTCAAAGATGACGCAATTAGTTTTATCTTTATTAAGCACTAGTCTGTTCTGCATGAGCCAATCCTCAATCCCAGCAAAATAATATCTTAACTCAGCGTCCAAGTCCAACACACTAGTACCCAAAAAAACCAAATTTGTATCGTCTGCAAAGTTAAAAGTCGCATGACGAGACCCACTCAGAGTATTTGACAAATCGTTAATATATATAATGAATAGTAATGGGCCCGCAATGCTACCCTGAGGAATCCCGAGCTTTATATCTTTAGATGATGATATAAAGGTTTTGTTCTCATTCATTATCCTAACACGTTGCGTGCGTCCCGCCATGTAGCTTCTGAACCAGGACAAAGCATTGCCTCTAATACCATAACAACTCAGTTTTTTAAATAAAATGTTGTAATCCACACAATCGAAAGCCTTGGAGAGATCAATAAAAATAATAAGCAACAATAAAATGGGGTGCTCCACAATTATCACACACAACATATAATACAAAAAACCCGCGCAAAATCTCAATAGGGAGATAATATTACAGTAAGTTAATAATAATAAAGCGTTTGGTTAAATCTCACCAAAATATTGACGTATATATTTATATAAACATTTAAGCGTAGTTCACAAGTAGGCGCAACTTAATTGAATAGGTAAATGGTAAGTAATGAATTAATTGCAATAAAATATAGGTATGAAAAATTACAAATTGACCCTTGACATGGCCAAATGCACTACTGAATAAAAACGGTCGATAGCATCGTAGCTACGACACAACTGTTATAGTTGAAAATTTGGATAGGCTAGTTGAATTCAACTAACTACCCACTATGCAAGGTGTACCCTTAATTTAAAAAAAAAACGCCTACACGGAATTCAAGATCTTGCTTCCTATCATAGCGCTTTAAAAACCGATAGTTGACTAAAATACTAATCAATCTGAATTAAAAGGTCATAAGCGAAACTTACATTGAATTTCTTGCACATGCGGGACGTATACGGAGGTTGTATTCAACCGTATGTTATGTCACTAATGAAACGTGACGCTCGAAAATGGTTCAAGACTTGCCGTGCAAATGCCGCACAAAAAAAACAATACTGAAAGGAAAACACTCGAACGGGGCGTGAGATACTACCGTTCGATTGATCTAAAAAGCTAAGGGGTAGTTAGAATGAATTACCGCAATAATTTCTTTACAATAAAAATTACATCAACTACTTTAAACGGGTGAGTTACACGCTTAAAATATACATTAAGCGCATCCAAATGTTTATCGAGTACGCCGTAGTACCATCACGAAAGCACCTCCAGACGGATCTCGAGATTCGAGGGGCCGAAATTAAGATACAAAGTAACGGACCTTTGCGATGAATTTCCCAGCTGCAGCAGACGTAGACGAGGAACTGCAAAGCGGCCAAGGGTACAAATCAAACGACCACCCGGTAACTGTCGAAGGAGGTCTCACAGGCATTCACCTGCGCTCTTTATTGTAGGCGAGGGATCTATACGTGCTTGCCAAACTTGGGGCGGCAGCTAAAGGCCATCTTCGTCGATTAATCCTAGGTGCAGATGCTCTCGAAAGGGGCGAAATACTCGAATCGCCACCAAATCAAGGACGTAGCCCAGCGAAAGGTACGTCACCAAGTATAAAAATCTAAAAAAGCATCAAACCATAGAATCTAGCTAATTAACCAACGAGAAAACATACCCGCAGGTGTTTCCGGCTTCATTTCGCCAAAGGGAAAACATGTGCTTTGGCAAAGCGAAATCCAAACTAGGTTTGGGCTTGGGAAGTTATCAAAATATACTTTCCGGGGTCTGCATGAGAATCTCCGAAGAATTCAAAACATAGCCAAAGTAACTTCACAAGCGAGATGCCATCGAAATAACCCAATTAAGGTACGTCTTCAAAACGGCAATTCGAAAATTGGAATTGGAGGGGCTTTTAAAAGAAACTTGGCATATGCAACCCAAAAAGCTATACCGGGTGCTGACTTGCGCGACGCACCATAGGAATTTGCATAGTAAATTCTTTATGTTCAATTATTTGCTCCCCTAATTATTTTAGAATTAAAGTGTAAATACATTTTTTGTAGAGAAAAAAATACTGCATCCATTCACACTGTTTCTAACAATTTTTCATTTTCCGGAACCGAAGGAATGCAAAAAACAAACTAGCGTTTTCACAAAAATCAGTGATGCCATGGAATTATTGAAACAAGCCAATGCCAACGCAAATGCGTGCGGCGCGACAATATGTGCTGTTTGTTTGTTTGTCATTGATGTTTGACGTTTATAATAATTCATTATTAATTATGTTCTGCTTAATGTACCTAAACCTTGTTCACAACAAAAATGGTTTTACGAGTATGGTGGACGTTCGTTAATTAAGCTCCTTGTTTATTGTAAAATATCCGTATCGGCAAATTCCAAACAGTACAACCATTAATAGACTGATTCATTTTAAGTTTAAGACTTCAGGCAGGTTATTAAATAATTACAGGTGCAATAATGAGGTTCAGAACTTACACCAAAATAAGAAAAACGACAATACGTTCAATCTTTTGACGGCAGTGACTGGATGATCGCCCCGCAAGCACTTGCGTTTGATTTTTTGCATTCCTTCGGTTCTGGAAAATGAAAAATTGTTAGCAACAGTATGAATGCATGCAGCATTTTTTTCTCTACAAAAAATGTATTTACACTTTTGCTCTAAAATAATTAGGGGAGCAAATAATTGAATATAAAGAATTTACTATGCAAATTCCTATGGTGCGTCGCGTAAGTCAGCACCCGGTATGCGCAAAAGGAAGTCTACACTTCAGGGGCTTTCAAGCACTAATTCTGAATTAAATGGCTTACGTGAGATGAAAATATAGCTTGCAGAAGATCTAAATGCTCAGTATTATTGTAGGAAAAATTAGACTTAAAGAAAGATAAGGCAAAAAGTGAATTTTTACCAAGATTAGGCCAATTAATTAAATGAGTAGCTGCAAATGACTTTTGAACCGTAACATCTACTTTACATATATGTGTTTATCCCAATATATAGATATTAGTGGATAATGGGTTGAGAAACGAATAATTATAAACTATAATACCGGGTACTACAAGATTTTTCCAAAATGGCAATGTCCAGCGGTTGCACAACGATCTATTTTAGGACCTTCATTTTGTTATTTACAGTCGTTAGTAAACTGATGGACAGATATAAAAAGCAGTTATTCTGGCTTTAACTATGTAGCAGGCTTTGCAAACAACCAACGGAATTGGTAATATCTCTAAGAATGTCGAAATCCGGAACTCTAGGGTCTTGCAAACAGGGCAATTTCTCGAAAAATGTTGACATCTACTGTATAAAATGGTTTGCGAGGTCGGGCTCTCTTAAAACGTATCGATAGTCATGTTAACGCTACTATTATTGTTTCTTCTTGAATGCGTTTGAAAATTAAATTTCATTGTTAATATACTTCGTATTTTATTTAATTACAAGTAAGTGTAACTATAAGCTAAAGTGGTGACTCCGCCGTAACATTTATTCACGGATACAGTATAATATTAAAAACATAACATGGCAACCAGCAACTTCTCAGTTTTGAACAGCAACCAGCATATCCATCGATTTCTCTTCAGGTGAGCGCGGTGTGGTCTGTAAAGCCATCGATTAGGGAACATATGATTAACAAGCAATAAAGATTTGTTGGAACCATCGTCGTTTTAAAAACAATGCCATTAAATGCCCCCGTCGGTATAAGTATCCGACCTCAAAAACGCCCAAAGGTTTTTGTAATGGCTACTTGTGATTTTTTAACATCGAATTGCCGTTTGTCTATTGCCGACGTTGTAAAAAAGACCATATTACTATGTTTGTTCTTCCGGATTGTTTAATTAAATAAGTGACTTTAACCTCATATGGGTCGGGTCTCTACATACTAGCAAATATCATATTGATTTGTATAAATTATAGAAAGTACATTTGCTATCAACTTGATATTCGTGGTATTATTTCTAATAAATTAATTTTAAACATTTTTCGCAAAACAAGTTTGCTATAATTCGACTTATCTGTGACTAAGTAAATAAAGCGTCACAAAACAAAAATACACAGAGGGCGCTTCTGCCGGTAGTGCACGTAAAATCGACGCCACGCTTGAAATTCACAAAATTCATTCTTTTAGAATGAACTTTCCTGACCTTTCTGTTGCTTTCCAATAGAAACTAAGGCTTAACTCAAGCCCCAGCAAGTTTCACGATGCCTGGGCTACTCTTTCTCCGTTTTCCTGCAGATACAAGGCGCTGAACGCCCTGCAGAACGACTTCTATAGCTCGAACGCTACGAAAAATTCAGCTGTTGCCTCAATCTAGGGCTCCAATTGCTTCCCACGAAAATCGCTGCATACCTCGAGCTTACGGGGCCCCAATTGCACTGCCCGTAAACCATCTCGGAAAAGCCAGCCAACACTCGATGCACAAATTAAATACTTTTTTTACCTCTGCAGAGGTGCTACGTATTACTGCAACCTAGGACAGTATACCCAAAGAATGTAGAATTGATTTTCAAGCACACTGAATTGGGAAGAGGGTGTTTATTCACGTATTAACGACTATTTTATTATTATTTATTGAAAGTAGGCGGCAGTGTCATACATACATATAGTATAAAGTTAAAAACAAAATTAAAATTAATGGGTTAAGTACAAAACAAACATAATTAATAGAATTAACAAAATTACTTGCAAAATCCCCGGATAATTACATATAAAAAGAAGAAAATCAACAATAAGTTAATAAAATTTACAAAATATTACGAAATCAAATAGGATAATTATAAAAAAAAACAAAAGTTAACTAGAAAATCAACCATCAATTAATAAAATTAACAAAATGATTATAAAATAATAAAGGATAATTATAAAAAAAACAAAAGTTAACAACAAAATTAACAATCAATTAATAAAACTAAACAAATTATATGTAAAAAGAAACAAAGGTAATTTAAAAATCAACAAAAGTTAATTATTATTGTTGTACAAAGATTTAAAGTTATTGGCAAAATGTTGCTAAAATCCGTCTAAAGCTTATACGAATGTCCTCGAAGATTGCTATTGCTACTGGGTAATAGTATATCTTCTAAAGGGAACGAATAGTGATTGTGGAGTATCTTAAACACCTCGATCATATCAATACGTTGTCTACGTTCACTAAGAGTAGTTAGCTGGAGTCTCTCCAGCCGTTGTTCGTATGGCATCGATCTTAAGCAGATAGGAATTTTTGTGGCTCTACGCTGTGCGCCTTCTAATAGGTCGATATCTTTTATAAAGTAAGGACACCACACTGTAGCTGCATACTCAATAATAGGTCGTAAGTAAGAAATATAAGCTTTTTTAAACAGCTCAGGTGAGATACTACTCCCAAATGAACGCAGGATTAAGTACATAATGGAGTTCGCTTTCTTTACAATTTTTGTAATATGTTTTTCCCATTTTAGGTCATTCGATATTGTCACACCCAGATCTAATTGCTCATTTGCCCATTTAGAAAATATTGCACTTTGGGATTGTTGTGACCTATATGCAGTACTGTACACTTATCAGAGTTTAAAGAAAGTAGCCATTTTTTGCACCACTCTTCTAATGTTACCATATCTTCAACAAGAGTGTTGTTTGGAAGATCGGTGGGTGAAGAAAACATTTTAGTGTCATCGGCAAAAAAGCTTACGGATGATTTCATGTCGCTGGATAAGTCGCTGATAAATATTAAAAATAGAATCGAAGCCAGGACAGAGCCTTGAGGAACTACGCTGAGTACTGGAAGAGGCTTTGATGTAGTTTGCTGTATACGCACTGAAAACGTTCGATTTGATAAAAAATCTTCTAGCAGCAGAAGCAAAGCTCCGCGTATCCCAAAATGTTCTAATGTAAGGATTAGTCTTCGAATAGGTACTCGGTCAAAAGCTTTTTCGTAGTCCAGATTGATATCAATGCATTTTCCCTGATTTACTGCGTTGGTCCAAAGGTTTAAGTTTGATAAGAGGTTGGTTACTACGGACTTTCCAGGAGAAAACCCGTGCGGGTTTATTGGGGAAGGTAAAATTAACACCACTTCGCAGCTTGGCTTCCTTTCCCCAATTTTTTGTCTTTGATCTTACATTGTTCGACATTATTATTTTCAAGCCTACTCTGGTTACAGTCAAGGCTAACATATTGGTTTACAAATTATTATCAAGGCCAATGCTAATTTTATACAATGTGCAAAAATTAAACTAGCACATTTCTGGAACATTTTATAAAATGTACTTGATATGCTTGAAATGTTATTAATTGCTATTATAGTAATAAAGGCTAAACATGTGTTCATAGCAGTATATTGGTAGACAGACAACCATAGTAACAGTACCGTGATTGCTGATGTAGTGAGACAGAACCCTTTACCTTTTAACCTTTTAACTGCCTGGATTACCAGATAATAGCCATCACAAATGTCGAAATTCTTGGAGGTGTTACGAATTCCTTGAGTTGCTTGCGAAGCCTGCTACAACTGCATTTATCAGGTTTAAGTTCACCATTGACTTAAAATCAATTCCTATAAATCGTTATTTGTTAAGAAAGAAAAGTATTCACCAATTGTTGCTTCAAAATTCTTTAAATTACAGTAGATGCTATAACGAATAATCTGGGATTGATATTTAATGGTTCAACCAATAGTGAGTGACCAAAAAATTAGGTATAAGGCAACATTAATTTGTTGTTTTCATATTTTAAAGCATAATATGAGATTGAATATCACAGCTGTATTAATTTACCTGGACAGCTCTCAACTACAAGGGTACGATGCTGTGGCACTCTATAATGAAGAATAAGAATTCAACCAAAAGGGAAGATTGTATGAAGAGGCTGACAGTACAAAAGCCACTTCTTGAGATTCCAAGCTAAATTCCTTGTCGATCTTCATAAGCCATTAATTTAGATTCAGCTAGTTATTGTGCTATGTAGTTTAATGGTCAACGGAATTAGGGTGAATGTAAAATGGGCGATGGAAAAAATAGTTCACTCGCTACAGTCAAAGCTAATTGTACCTTAAAGATATAGAGCACATCCGTATAATTTATGTTAGGTGTTACCTGTTGTATCTTCCGGGAATGGAAGGAGGTTCTGATTAGGAAGATTTGCCCTCGGCTACTAAAAGGGTGATCAGCTCCAAGACATTGTCTACCTTGCGATGCAATTCTTTGAATACTTATTTTACTTCAAGAATTCGCATAATTACAGTCCACTGTACAACAACGTTATACAGCTGGTAATTTCGGAACCACTATATTAAAGCAACACAGTAAAATAAATTATGCAAAACAAAGCTGAAGGCGACAACCGCAACAAATAATGTTCACCAACATAATTCTTATGAATTTAGCCCGCTCTTGACATAACGTCGCGCGATAGGAAGAATCTCTAGTAGCTATTTGTTCGTGGTGCAATTTCGCAGGGAAGACAACATTACTAGCGCACTTCAAAACCTGGATCATCGTAAGAAATAAATTCTTAGCTAGTTCACAAACTCCACCGAGAATTGGCGGTAATTTACAAACTTGCACTATTTAACTAGTAAAATTGGTTGAACTGAGCTGGTTGCATCAATTAACTGGCGGCAATAAATAATAAGTGAAAGATAAATCAACAGCTGTAGTTCAATGCGTCAATGAAAATGGGCTGCTTCAGAACCGCATCAGCGTAGAGCGTTGCTATACAGGGTATTAGTGGAACAATTGATGGTGGGAAGATCGGAGTTAATTTAAATATTCGACCAGTGGCCCAATTTAAATTCCACTACACCACAACGATACGGCAATCGAAATTTCAGAATAATTGGATGTGCCTTGGGCATTACTAAATCCACGAAATTTCTTCAAGAGCAGTTCAGGCTTCCAAATGTCATTCTACCCACGCACACCTGTTTGCTGTACCGTACCTGGCTATTGTGCTGGCGTTAACTTTAGTCAGCACGCAGAAGTTCCACGAATTGCTAACCTCTCTTCGCCTGTATAAGAAAGCAGTGGCGGCGTAAATCCTTAACCTGACCTAAGAAAGTTACCTAAAATACATGTCTGTATCTATGGAAACACACAGCGAAGTTTTAGAACTAGAAGAGATAAAGTGAACAGAATTATAGTGTGCTTGACTTAGGTAGTCGAATTCTTACATGAAATACAAGTTTTCTTGCTACATTTTGTCATCATTTATTACATACCGGGTGGTTGGTCATACCTCTGAACATAGGCAATTTACATGCTTTATCACGGTTATGCATATTCCTCCACACCATTTTTATGGAAAGAAATGGTATTGGTACTGGTAATGTTAATTGTGCATAAAAAATATTAATTTTAAAATTTAGATATTTCCAAATATAAGTGAGGGGAATACTTAAATTTTAAAATTAATATTTTTATGCACAATTAACATTATCCAATAAGTTTTTAATACTAAACGACGCGGAAAATGATTCTCTTTAATTTAGTACCACTACCGTTTCTTTCCATAAAAATGGTGAGCAGGAATAGTATAATCGGTATAGATAAAGACATTCTCATTTCGTAGTAGCAGGCTTCGAGTACTTCTGGAACAACATACAGATTTTGAGATTGTAGCACCAAGTTGTTACTTCTTGTCAGTTGTTCTGTGGAAAAGAGCGGCTTTTCTTATTCGTGCACGTGAGTGACGTTAAAAGGAATTATACAACACACATTGCAAACTTACAATCACATCACTTGGTCGACTACTAGCTATCATATTTGCACGCTTCTGTTGAATCAGAAAAACCACCTAAACACCTTAATTATAGCAGACGGTCGCATAAATCGAACCCAAGACCTCCCGAATGCTAAGTAGGCGTGCTAACCACTATACTACAGAGCTCAAGCTTTAGTAGATGCAACGACAAATTATATGTAAGGTGTTTTGACAGATTCTAATTTTCATAAAGATCTACGATCAGCTTCATTAGTGATGAACTGAAATAACCGCAATTGCACTTTGTTATAATATGATTATTGTTTTTAACGGTGCTAATAAAATCCTCTTGAAGTACTGGAAGACGACTATGCTCGTGTAAATATCGATGTTTCTCTAGAAAGATAAGAAAAACAAAATATGAACAAGCCGCCTCACAAACAAAATGAAAGAAGATGCGGTGCACGCATCCCCTAAGTAGATGATCTTCCTGTGAGTGATGGGTTGTTTACATGCGGGAGATGTCAGGCAGCAAATGAAAAATGGCCGGGTAATAATTGTGGCATACGCACTCCGCACCTGCAGAGGGAATTTCAAGGCCCGATACAAATTCGTCGTAACAGCCTTCTCGACGAAGTCTCCTAAAGACGCGAAAGTTGCCGCACCCCGAGCCATTACGAGGCTTCATCAACATCACATTCGGCAGGGCGCATGCACTGCATAAATACGATTGCGAGGGAGGAATCCATATCGCGTTTGCATTGGAGAAAACAGGCTGCCGCTTAATGAGCTCATTAACTCGGTCTAGCAGTCCCATAGTGCATTAACCCCCGGATCAGCCCCCGGAACTCCATAGACCCCCGGCATGATGTATTGCAGGAAGAGATCAAAGGGATCCAGATAAGCGATGCAAGAGTGCGATATCATCTGCTGCATTGTGTCGCGCGGCATTGTTCGAAATGTCTCAGGACTTGTTGACTTGAATAGGCGATTCTCTGCTATTTGCTGATGTGCTTGTATCTCCGTTGTGCTGGGCAAAAAGCTGACGGAATTGCGTGACAGCACGTTTGTCTTACTTAGTATACACGAGGGTAGCTTGACCCACTATCTCGTGACGTCGCTGGGATATGAGGAGCCAACAAAGGGCTTATGCTCCCAAATTCTCGGCTTCAAGGGAGTTAATTTTTTGCTGCCGTTTATAACGCATGCTGATGCGCCACGATTTCGGGATTATCCCTAGGGATGCATCTGTTACAGCCCAATTAAATTCGTTATCAAAACAGAAAGTGAAAGTTAATTCTAAATTACATTATCATGGAAACGAAGCTGAATGAGTTAGATGCAGGTTGTAACAGACCACTTGTGCCAGCCTATTTTCAACTGAGAATGCTTCAAAGATTATTTACATCGCCAAAGCTTATGTGAGGAGTCTATTTGCGACATTATCATTATCGAAAATATAAACTGGAGTTAAATAAACGTCAAATAATCCCGATTGCTTTTTAACCACTCATGGTGTTTATCATTCATTTATTGTTAAAAATCTAATATAGGAAGGGGTATGCAAACGGTATGTTAAATATAATTTGTTAATCTAAGAATTTCCCAAAATTATCTATGTATACTGTACTGCACATCTGTTATTAAACCATAAGATGGGGAGGAGAGTAGAAAATTTACGACACCTACTGTTCAGAACAATATTATCTGGTCAGACTAGAACTAAATTAAGCTAATTTACTCGACGTGAGATATCTTCGTTAATTTGGGGACACAACGCAGGATGCCAGATAAACCTACATTTAGTTCCTCGACTGGGCTTTATGGCATAAGACGGCCTTTGTCGCCATGATTACGCCATTCTTACAGCATTGCTTGGTAAATTTAGGTGCCTGTAATGTGTAGTAGAGGAGATGTCTGGTTTAAAGAGGAAGGAAAGATTAAACAGTGTCCTACCGCCATGCCGCTTAGGCGTTTTTGTCATAAACATTTGGTATGTGAATATGTTGAAAGGAGTGGTACCTAAAATAACTAGCAGCATTTTAAATTGATACAGAAATTAAAATGTTGAAATCTGCTCCTGTTCTAGCGCCAGAAATATTCATTGATTTTATTGTGCTTGTACTTTTATTAATCACCTTTATTATGTCTTCGTTGCAATTTTTGTGGAAAACCGGTCCCAGATATGTACAACTGCCCACCTCATTGATGCGTCCGTTTTCAAAATTTAAGCTCTCATTATTGCTACTTTCAACGCCCATTTGTCACATTTCTTCTGATTTAATTTTCATCCAGCGAGTTTCTTACCGTATGGCATAAGTGTATCCTGCAATGACGATCGTTCGCGAAATATAAAGTGCTTAACCTGAGCATCATGGTTTTACACTTACTTTGGCTTCTTGCAAAAATTCCGTCTAGATAAATCTTAAATAGATTGGGATTCAGGCAGAATCTCAGCCAAGGGTCTTTATCAACTGGAATTTCTTCTGTCAATTTGTTCCCGATCTTTATTTTTACTCTGTTGAGTTAACCAATGATGGATTTATTTTCTCGTTCTTTATTAATTCACATAATAGTCCCCTGTGGATACCATCATAGGTCTTTTGCAGATCAATCAATACAAGATGAGTGTCCTTGTCTCGTCTTAAAGATGTCTTAAAGTAAAAATTTCAAGGAAAATCTGTTATCACTTCCACTTCTAAAACGAGATTGTTCTTTTGATTGTTTACGCATTTAATATCTGTCTATCTTTTTTTATATTTAAAGTATAACCTAAAGATAGTACATAGGAGTGCAATAGGTCTATAGTTCGTAGGGTAGTATTCCATATAAATTTCAGAATGTATTTTAATTTATCCACCGCATATTGAATTAGTTCTGGATATACTCCATAAAACCAGTCGATGTTCCCCAACTTTATTAGCTTTCTTACTTGTCTAATTTGCAATGATTTTTAATTATCCAATAAAGTGGTCGATGTATTTAAACTGTTTATTCCACAAGGCCTTTTTCTTCGTAATAACTTTCTGCTTTACTTATCGGCTTATTCTTCTATGCACCTCTCTTTTTCTCGCACCTATCATGTAAATATTTGATGTAGAACTACTTTTTCCATCTTATTCTCTGCTCAGCTTCTTCATCTCACCAGTGAAGTCTGCCCCGTTAGGTATTATAACCTTAAAAAGTTTTTTGTATTGTAATAAATCTTAAAACACTCTCGTCGTTCAGGCAGAATATTGTAATGAATTAATTAGTGCTCTACCGTTGGCGGCTGCATAGCAATAGGATGGATTTTTTATAATTAATTTGACCTTTTCCTATTGGCCGTTGCTCAAATTCAACGTTATCTCTTTCAATTTATTTACTATATTTTAATGGACCCAGAAATTGACCTGGCCTTGTACTAAGCTGTAAGTAGAAGTTCCAAATACCTATGTGCTCGAATAAAAAGTTAATTTGCTTAAACAAATGAAGAACAAATGCATATTTTACCCGTAAAAGGTAACGAGAGCAAATAATAGAACTAATAGAACAACGAAACTAATAAATATTTTTACCACGCCTTTATGTTGTCTATGATATCATACTACAATCAGCAGCTATTTCTATTATGCATTTATGCTAACCACAATATTAAATCATATGCAGACAATTGTTTGTACGACGAACATGCTCAAACGCATGCTCACTGAACACAAGAATGCATGCACACACGCGCGGTCCACAATAACTGATACAGTGCCCTCTTAATGGTTGATTATAAATCACAAAATTCGATTTAAATCACGCACCTTAAGTGACGACAGACGTATTGCAGTTGGTTTGTAGCTGTATCTGTCTATAAAAGGCCTCTACGGCGACGACCACTAGTTATTGCATGACTTAGTGACCTAGTTGCTGGATTTGCTGCCGCCAAACTGGAGAGTCTGCACTACGTCGGCAGCCTGTACATCTAACTGGCTGCTTTTTAACGCCTTTCTGCTTTTAAAGCTTCCCAGAAGAAACAAATACTCCTACTTTTAGCTGGCTATATCTCACTTTTAAAACTAGGTTTCCCGGAGTGCACTTGTGCTCTCGAACAAAAAGATAATCTACTTCCGCTCCATCAAGCTAGCTTTCAGTCTATTTTAGCAAACATATACCGTGCTATTGTTCTAAAAAGTATTTAGATTCTGTACCTCTTCAGTGATAGTTGTTAAATTTTCATCTTTATTTAGATTCGCTCTTTCGTCAGTAAATAGATATGTATTGTATGCAACATACATTTTGGATACCAAGAAGTGATGGCCAATTCCATAGTGTGAATACCGTTTTATTCTAGCACTTTCGTACTTGATATTAGTCGTATTATCAAATAGTTAATTGTGGGTTTTAAGCTTCTGATGGATTGATGCCATTTAGATTTATGAATACCCGTATGAGCGAAAAAGGTATTTATTTGTTATTTTTAAGTCGGACTCTTCGCATATATCGGGAAAGCTTTCTCCATTTTCATTTAATTGGTTTTCTCCGTTTTCACGAATATCGAGTAGTATCAGTTTTAACATTGCGCTCAAATTAGATATGTTCTCTATTTCATATAAACCTGTCATTTTAAAATTAAAAGATCTCACAAATACATTTGAAATCTTTTGAAAGTGTAGTTTGTGCGCCTCGTAAAAGGGACTCCATATAATAGAGCAGAAACTCTACTTACTCAAAATATTAGCATTGTACACGGTGTTAAATGAAGAAATGTTCCAAAATGGCTTACAAGTTCGTAGTCTTTAGTATTTCATGCTTTATTTAGCGGGTTATTATTCATGGTGTAATTAAAATTACTAATGAAGGCATTTCGTGTGAAATTCATGGTAAAAAATTTAGAAAGGTTAAGTTAGAGTTTATTTTTCGGCAATATTCGCAAAAAGTATTCAGATCGTGTTGTAGGTGATCGTTCTTATTTGATATAATATAAAATATATTTAGACTGTCAGCAAACAGCAAAAATTTTACAAATCTACAACATGATTTTGTCGTTAATAAATATTAAAAATGGAAGTGGGCCCAAGTGAAAACCTTGGGGCACTCCCGATGTTAAAGGTAATGGCTCGGATGAATAACTAATAGTGGAAATGAATTCCCATATATTGCTTGGATATGAGGCAAACCAACAAATACCTACCTTATTGATTGCTTTATTTATTTAATTAACCTGTTTTACAAGGTATAACTACCCAATTACAAAACAGTTGTATAGAGAACATGGATACATAATATACTAAAAATCTTCTTTGTAACAAGCAAAAACAAAACAAAACAAAACAAAAACGACTGAACACAAAACTGCGTAAATTTTATGATTCGTTTAGTTCGTAAAGAAGTAAGATTTTATTTGCTTCACGGTACAATAGAAGATGTCAATGTCCTGACTAACTCAGTTGCAAATCTGTGCCATTTTATGCAAAGGAGAATTTTTTAAGATATTTGTTCTAGGGCTTTCAAGGTATAAGCAGTTCTTATTTCTGGCTGCTTGTCGAGGAATGTTAAAAGCCAATTGTTGTAACAAATTAGGGGTTTTTACTTTATTTTGCACAATTTTGCTTAATAGGGAAAGGGAATGGCACTCGCGTCTTTTTTCTAAGCTAACAAAATCATGTTTATTCAGCAGTTCGTCATGTGGTATGCCTCTCTGCGGATATGTACCATCAGTTTTAAGACTTAAAGCTTTTAAAAACCGTCTTTGAATCGATTCCAATCTGTCAATGTGATTCCGATAGTACGGGCTCCATATAACTGAAGCATATTCAAGCTTAGATCTCACAAAGCTATAGTAAAGCGTCTTCAAAGTGTTAATATCTTTAAAATCGCGGCTGCTGCGCATTGTAAAACCATATGCTTGATATGCTGATGATATGATGGCATCAATGTGATCAGTAAAAGTCAGAGTTCTATCGAAGGTAACGCCCAAATCCACAAAAGTATTTGGTCTCTGAAGTACATCATTAGCTATACTATAGTTATACTCAATAGGATTTGATTTTAGGCTGTAAGACATTGCTTTGCACTTGGAGATGTTAAGGCTCAAATGATTTTCTTGACACCAAAAAGCAATACGATTCAAGTTCACTGATAACCGTTCACAATCCGAGATATCCGTTATAACACTATATAGCTTCAAGTCGTCGGCATACAACAAAAAATTTGTATCAACAACTTTCGAAATGTCATTGATAAAAATACTAAACATTAACGGCCCCAGGTTAGAGCCTTGCGGAACTCCAGATGTTGCGACGTACTCAACAGACTGAAAACCATTTACTTGAACATATTGCAATCTACTGGTCAAATATGAATGAAATAGTTCGACTAATGGACGAGATAAGCCAACTGATAGTAATTTGTTCAGCAATATACCATGGTCCAGTCTGTCAAAAGCTTTAGAGAAATCAGTCTAGATTACATCTGTCTGGGACCGCTTGTCAATACCCTCAGCAATGAACTGCGTTATTTCCGTTAAATTAGTTACAGTAGAACGTCCTTCCATGAAACCATGCTGGTTGATGGAAATAATGTTACTTACATGACTTGCGATTCTTTTTTCCAACAACATTTCAAATACCTTACAAAAATTACAAATTATAGAGATAGGCCTGTAATTACTGATATTATGTTTATCGCCCTTTTTATAAATTGGGCATACTTTAGATACTTTCCAGGTGGAAGGAAACTTACTTGACCTAAGGCAAATATTAATCAAAATAGAAAGGGGACGCATAAGTGCAGAGGCACATTCTTTTAGAATGAAAGCGGGAATGTTATCAGGTCCAGTTGTTCTTTTTGGTTTAACCTGCTTGAGTATTTCAAATACTTCCTCCTCGCTAACTTCATGAAAATTCAAATAATTACTGCAGGTATTACCCTCTATAATATCATTAACCGAAGAATTCCACGGTGTGGAGATAATATAAGACTGCTTAAATAAATCTGCAAAAGCATTAAGAATGCCAAGTGAGTTATCAAGTACTTGGTTTTTGTAAGTCATAGTATCGCCGATTTTTGAAGAACATTTCTTATTATTAATAAATGCCCAAAATTTGTTTGGATTGTTTGAAATATCTTCCTCGGCATTCTTAACATATCTATAGTAAGTAGTGCTTATTTCACGTTTAACTGTTGCTCGAAATCGTTTAAATTCATGAAATGCATAACTGTCATTATCGCACTTATACTTCCGCCAAAACTTTGCTTTGATTTTAATTAATTTAATGATGCCACTGTTATACCATGGAGGGTAATTATTGTTAGACTTTTTAGAGTATTTTGGCACACATTGATCTAAAATATGATAAATCTTGCCATAAAAGTAACCGCAGGCATCATCAGCATCAGTAACCGCCTCTAAAAAGGACCAATCAATTTTTGATAAGGAATCGTACAATAACGGAAAGTTTGCTTTACAGAAATTGTAGCAGTTTTGAAATAATGATTGAAATGTATCTTTATGCTTATTGTCTGCTCTTAATGATAACGTGATATCAAGTGCTGGATGGTGTCCGTCTTCAGAGACCAGGGCATCAAGCGATTTTTCAACAAAGCAATGATTGCTTTATGAGGATTTCAAAGGTTTTTTTAATATCCGATGAACACACGAAAGCTGCATAAAAGTTAGTTAGCCAGCTATTCAAATTTGTATAACATTGCGGTCTTTTGTGATCTGCTGGTTCGCCCTGTTAATTCCAACTCAAACTTTGCAATTGTTTAAGATTGCTGTAGTTCGCAAAACTCGGCAAATGTCAAGTTCGTTTAAAGATTAATGTACTAATTTAGCCAACCAGGGGGAATTGTCTCCGCTTGTGAATGGAGATTGCTGAAATTGGGCGGATTTACAATATTTCATCAATAATTTCGTATATCTCCACATAACGAGTCGATCTGGCCCTTTGTTAACCCCCTATTGATGAATCTCCATTTGCACAACGGCGCTGATTGAATATCGCGCCGCTCTCGAAATTGGTTCGCTCTACAGTTATTTTCGATCAAATTAACGAGCGGCTGTACCTGCAATTCGGCAGAAAATTATATCAACGGCTTAGGCGACGATCCGGATTTCTCATTATTCAAACCTCTTAGCGAACGAAGTTCGCCGACAAAACAACTACTTTAAATCCCAACTACTTTCTAGCGGAAGGCTTTGCTGCAGTTTCGCGAGAGCCTCGGATCGCATTAACTCTCAAGAATAGCGATCAGGGTGGACATAAATAATTCCGGCTGTTGATTCCACCTCCGTAATTATTAAGCAGGCACTTTGCACCCTCGACTGCCCCCTGTTTCTACACAGAGATATCGCCCTGCAACTTGATCCCGCGTTTGTCTTCGCAACTTCAATCCATTCTTTGTAATATGATTAAGTTTCTAAGTTGGCCGGGCGCCTCCCAGATAATTGCTTTAATGGAAATTTTATAACAAGCAATTTAAAGTATACGGAAGTTCCCAAAGTGATTCAGTGTAAACAACTTTGGAAGTGAAACTGAGTTGCCGGCAGGTCTGGGCTGCTCTGGATTACATCAACTATTTATGTACGGTTCGGTTTAAGAGTTCCGAAGAGCGAACAGGAGCTGCTAATTAACGTTACGAAGCAGGCCGTCCGTTATCACTCGTGAGGCGCGGCCTTCGGGAGTTTAGAATGGAAATTTCCGTTAACTTACTGCCAACATTATCTTTACAACTTCAAAAGTTGATGGGTTGTCTTCGAAGCAGCAGAAACTTTCACTTTCAACGGTAGCGTGATCACACTCGTTCGAAGTAGTAACATCTACAGCAAAAAACGCTTTTAGAAAGGTACTATGGACCTAAACCTATCAATATCTCCACTGGTCTGTAATAAGTTAAAAGGAACAATTGTAACTGTCTATATTGTTTTTCAGTCGTTCTTTTTTTTATCCACAACAGCAGTTTCAGCTTTAAAAATGTCTCGTCTCATAAACAACTAGGTACTAACGTGTTGGAAAAGCCCTTGAAGACACAAGTCTATAGTGATGTTTCATCTACCAGTCCGTGCCGTGTTGCAACGTTAAGGGGCCTCCAACAGGAGCTGAACAACCTTGGCTGAGTTACTTCCTAATTAAATAACACAATAATATTTGCACAATTTCCTGTTTATTTTTTTCATGTTCCTCAAATCGAATAGTCTGGTAGGAAAAAGCAATTAGTCTTATAGCTTCATTTTGGTTCCTTACTAATACTGCGTGTTAGGAACATCATCGTAATGTTCTGCTATTTTTATCACAAATCCGTAAAAAATTTCGTTAAACCCGACTCAACCCTTTTGAGTTCCTCATTGAGGTAAAACAGATGCAATGAGGTTTACATCAGGAGATTATAATCATCATAAAAACCAAAAGATACATTTAAGTGATTTGAGCAGTCTTTTTTCTCTCGACCTCTACTCAGCCTTTCCTGATTGCTGTTACTTCTTCTGGAACTTTGACAACAGTTCTTTTGTACTCGTGACACAGTTTCTGCCGTGAGACTATTGATGTGACAAGTAGGTACTTAAGTGTATCGTTTCAAGATACAGAATAATCATGTAAGCTATGAGCCCTGACCTTGTAGAATCAGACTGATAATGCAATTTTTTAATCAATTCCAAGCTCTGATTATATTTGTTTCACTTCTTTCAATATATATTCAGCATAATTACGTCAATAATGACTATGGTGAGCTATGCGAAAAGTTCCTTGAGGGCTTATTATAGGGTGGTCCGGAAAAACTGCACTCCCCTAACTTCTCCTGTGACTAGTATTATCAAAAGCATTAACAGAACTTTAAAATTCTCATTTAAGATTTTTAGTTTATAACAGGAGAACCCTCATTTACGATAGGTAGCAAGCTTAGAGACAGTCAAAACAATTGTATCTGGAAAGAAAATGGGACAAATACGTGTTATGGGAGCCATATGGTATATGTGTTATGGTAGTATAACCAGAAACATCAACCAGGAACTCGGCGCTGGGAATTATGTGAGTGCTCAGCTCCAAGATTTGAACCTACTTTATTTTGTGATCTCGAAACGCTTATCTTGCTGCAGGATACGCGGAATTACACTTTGCTTTACAAATAAGAATCATACAATAAATTTAGGAATAATTTTTAGATAACTCATACAAATAAGTATTTGTGAAAAACGGTCACGAAGAGTTGTACCTGCTCGTGACGTCACATTACTCGATAAGCATTTTTATTTTTACAGGGGGAACAATAGAGCTTGTACAAAAATTTAAGCAACGCAACAAGATGCGAATATCAAGGGGCCGATCGGTCGCCGAGCAGTGAGCGTAAATTCTGGCTAGGGACGATTTAGTCGCTAATTTATTACGGACCGTGATTGACGGTCCAGATTCTATAGAAAAAATTGGTATTCTCGTCAACCTATACGGAATATGGCGCGAAAGCTTTTAGGGCTATGTCGACTTGGCGAATAAAAAATGGACAACGGCAATTCGAAACCTAACTGCGAGCAATCGGCGTTAATCTATATGTTGGTATTAAAAAGTCGTTTAGGACTTGCGTTGAGATACAGGCCGTCAGTAAGATGATCCTATTAAATATATCTGATAGACGATTTATATGAACTTTCGCTTCACTCAAAGGAAACGATATCGAACATTGATGGTGTAAAGCAGCCTTTTGGGAGCAGTGTCGATCTGCGCGCCGATAGGAATCCGCAATCAAACGCGATAGCTAGACAAAAACTAATAATATTTATTAAATTATTCCATAAAGATCCCTGATAACGCCAGTGAACTAAGGCACACTATTTCTTCTTCTGACTATCAAATAGCCCAAAAGTAGTGCATAAGTCTAACAAAATATTGCTTGTGATCGCCTCGAGAAGTACTGGTAGAAGAGAAAGAAGCCAAGCGCACATTAAAAAAAAACACGTTGCGCATCTGTGCAGAACACCTGGAAGCAATATACGACATGACCTAGGTACGTCTAGCAACGAATCGCATAAGCTGAAAGTTACCTAAACGAGTTCGGTAACTTTAAAAAGTAATTGACAACGACGCTAGAATTGGGTTAGCCAATACTGCATGCGAGGATGAGAAAAATATTGTTAGTCGCAGCGTAGCGCTTTTTGATCGTAGCTTTGGTTCTCTTGTTTTCATATAAGCAGCTTGTCAACTGTGTAAGGTGTTATGCCGTTCCAATATCTTTCATTATTTGAAATAAATAGTTCTCCTTTGCTTTGTCCAAGTCCTAGATATAGTCTACGAAACCGAGAAACGCAAGGACGTTATATTCAAGTGCTCTCTCTATTAACTGCCTAGTGCTGTTCCTCCTATACGCGCTTTCCTGGGACAAAAAAAACTTACTCTTCCTGTCATGATTAATGTTCAGAAGAGTCTTGCTTGGATGTCATATCGTAAATACTATTCTCTACCTGCTGGAGATTTTTGCTGAAGATGGAAATTAAAGTAGATTCTGTTTGGTCTTCCGGCGACTCTTTTGTCTCTATGTAGTAGATCTTGTACAGGATTTCTATACCAGTCGCATCCATTTCTTCATAACCTCAGCAATAATCTGAACTGTGCCTGTTACTTTTCTGGTCGGCGAAAGCAGTATTCATTTCTATGAAATCGTCCGGATTAAGATTTTGCCAGTTTTATCTCCAGACTTTCGCGATTCCATACACCTCTTATCTACTTATCTACTTATCTACCTCTTATTATCTTGCTGACACGTCTTCTTTATATCTCGGTTCCGTCACTGTATGTGGGTTTACTTTCATAGCTTATATCAAACACAATATTTAGCTTCTTCGTTCTAGTTTATTGGACTTGCTTGATACTACGCTCTTTTTCGATCGATTCGCGCATTCACTCGTTAACTGTCTGCGAAAATTTTGTTTGGATATCATACTAGCTCTAGAATACCATTCTTGTTTAGTACTGTCTGAAAGACTTTGGACTTGTGATCTCTATTAATTTATTTGTTTCGGGAGTTTTCTGTTCTTCACAGTTTTATAGTCAGCTTCTCAGCCCAGAGGAACCCGTGGTCAAAGCCGCACTCTATCCCGAGCTTTGCCTTCACGTTCGTTAAATGCTTTCTCCATTTATCTCTAATCAGTATGTAACCGATCTGATTGTTTGCCCTTCGGAACTTATTGATGTTGGTAAGCGCCGTGGGTCGTGCTTAAAAAAGAGTGTTTGTGATTACGGGATTATTCTTCACCGCAAAATCTACTAGCTGTCTTTTGGTGATAATTATTGTTTCGCTGGATGGGATTTTCGATCATCTTATACTAGTTCTCAAAGTCGGTATTTGGCGCATCTGATGCTGACATTTTTACATATTATCTGCATATACGCACCTGAAGTTGAAATAGAATTTTAGCATCTGCAATTTACACCAATTTAAATAACCATAAAATATGCAATAAGCAACGAATACTTTACAATAGACCTTGATTATAATAGCAAAAATTGTCTATTGATTCCTTATTTCATTAGAGAATTCCATTCCATTGTAGAAATCATCAGTGCTAAGCTCTTAAAAGTTAAGACTTATTTGATGTTTTGCACAACACATCTAATTTACTGCAAATTTTGGCAAATGAGCGCGAATATTATACTATGAAAAACAGTGATACCAATATGGGAATCTGGATACCTCATTAGCAGTTAAAGCTTGAAACGGAAAAGCCTTTGTGAAAGTTGAAACTTTGTGGAAAATAAATCAGCGACCTTTGCATGAAAACGACTATGCCCGTTCTAAAGCATAACGAATAATTAATTGAGCATTATATTATATCTTCTGTAGTAGATGAGAATCGAGACCATAATTTAATTGCGAAAAGCTGCTTTTAGGATGTTGCTGATAATTCTCAAGGCTTTGGGTGTTTTATTTGGTAGCTTTTACTAGCGACGTGTATGCCAAAAAAAATACAGATTTGTAAAAACAGTTTAAAATCAATAGTTGACACAATACGGCACCCATTAAGACTCCAGCATAACAAATATTAATAAAATTGCCAATTATCTGCGATATAACTATTCCGCAAGTATTTGTTGGTTATCATTATTGCATTTAGATATTTAATGTTTGAATATATTTAAAACCTACCTCATTGCTACCAATTACGTTACCCAATAATTGTATTAATTGTGTATGATTTCGCTATAATAATATGTGATACAAAATACGTTTCATTAGGTACACTAAACATTGGGTTACATATTTGTTCTGGCATGAAAATATTTAGTCCATGTTTCAACTTCTTCGACCACCATTACACCTTTCCTTTCACAAATAATCATTATTTTTTCATAGCATTTGTTTCGTATCGTATCCTGAATCTACCAACTTCTAGTTTCAGATTTAGTTGACTCTCACCTACTACATTTTTGCGTTTGTATGACTTATAAAACCGAAACTTTCTATGATCGACTTACACTTCTATAGCAATGCTACATATTCAACACATTGAATTATCAGTTAGGTCAATTATGTACATGTAGTTGACAGTATTAAGGCAGTTATGGAGGTGATACTCATGCATCATTCACTCACCTTGTTTTAGTTCGATTCTGCCTGGGCCAAAGTTCGTGCAGTCAATTTCAAGTCTATTTGAAAAAGCATGAAGTGTCCACTCCCCAAGTCAGTTATAAAGCGTAAATTTCCCAAGTTTAGTTACGACTGACAATTGATACTGAACGTATCGAATGACACGTGGGGACGATAATGAATACCTCTAAGCAAGACCATGAGCAGAAGTGTATTAAATTTAAATAATATAATTGCATTTAAAATTTCTCTACCCCATTCTCAAATCTTTGACTAATGTGGCCCTGATTTGTGATTTAAGAGAATATCAGTGACATGGCCTCGTAGAGTAACTAGAGGAAAGATTTTAAAATGCAATTAAGGAAATGATTAAATCGAAAAGAAGGTGTTCTAGTAGAGTTATTTTTAAAACACACTTATCTGTTCTGCGTTATATCTACATGTTTCTTGTTTTTAGTTTGTCTACTGTACTTCTGTAGTTACGCTGGGGTCGAGCCCCACAGTTGTGAATTTAAATTTTAATTAGGCATGTCCTCACCTATAAATATCAACGACAGCGATACCATTGAAATAGCTGAGGAATACATATATTTAGGCCAAAAAATATCGTTCTCCAAAGACATACAGCCTGAAGAAATATCTAGAAGAATACAGCTGGGCTGGGCTGGGCTGCTTACGGTAAATTAAGAACCATCTTGCGTTCCAAACTTTCCCAACATCTAAAGATCCAGGTATGCAACCAATGTATTCTACCAACTATGACATACGCCTCAGAGACCTGGGCGTTGAATGAAACCTGGATAAGGAAACTAAAGGTAGCACAAAGGAAGATGGAGATAACTATCAATGCTGGGCATAAGACTACAAGACAGGAAAACGAGAGAATGGATTAGGAGCCGAACCAAGGTGATCGATATAGCACAGCAAATAGCAAGATCTAAGTGGCAATGGGCGGGACATATTGCTCGGACAACGAATGACAGATGGACCAGTAAAGTCACCGAGTGGAGACCTAGACTGGGGAAGAGAACACGCGGTAGACCAAAAACAAGGTGGAAGGACGACATTCAGAAGCAAGAGGGAGTGCAGTGGACGAGATTAGCTTACAATAGACAAGAATGGAAAAGACATGGGGAGGCGTATATCCAAAAATGGATGACATAACGCTGGGGATGATGATGATGATGATGTCCTACGACGCTATGTTGTTGTTAATTTCTCTGCCCTCTTTTACTGTCAGATATCTCCATGACAATACGATTTTTCTCGCTTTATTCACCCCAGTCGTAGTTAAAAACCCTATGTTAAAAGAAACTTAGAAATGGACTTATATTTCTGCTGAGAGAAACAACACTAAATAATAATATGAACTAAATTACAAACACCCATTCCTGGCTCGCATTTATACGCACAGCAATATTGAATCAACCATCAAAAATTTATTTCTAATACGCATTCATACCTGTAATGCACTTTAATTTTTGTCTAAGCGTTAAACGCTAAAGCATATTGCACGCAATTGCAGTAAAATTATGGTAATAAAAAAAATAAAAACCTCTTCCCGGCAAGCGCCTGGATTTTGGCTCAAAATACGCACAACTGATCAGCGCAAGTTGAAATTTTTTACTTGCGTTGTTAAAATCAGTTCCTGAATTTTACGAACAAACACTAAAATACATACATGCACCAATTGGCTGTATATAAAAATGTTATTCCTAAAACACTCAGGTCAGCCAGGTCAATTTCCGTGTTTCACAACTCATCTACTTAAAATTCTTATTTTCTTACTGCTTTCGTTTTACATACACTATTTGGTGTAAGCCTTCTCATAAACATTTCATTTACTTGCTCTGCTCCATCGAATAGCATCGAACCTTGGATGTCACATTTTCTTCTCCATGGTGACCTGTTAGAGTTTCTTCCTGTAACTCGAAGCTGTTCTTCTACCGTTTGTCATTCACAAGTTATCGTCGACTATTGAGGTATGTTCAGACCATCTGTTTCTTCGGCTTTACTGCTTTCATAACATCGTTCAATTTACATTTTTGCAGAATTGATTTATTTGTTTTTCTCTTTATCAGCTTGCCAAGTTGCCCTACAGTCAACGTGTTAACATCCATCCTTGCTTTCTATATTTTATAACTGATAGAACATATTTATCAGCATTCGGTAGATATCATTCTTTATTGTCAAATGCAATTTAGAATTTTTTTGTTATTTATGGCATTTAACATATTTGTTTGCACTTTATTTCTTACCGCCAGGACATTTATGGTTGCACATGTTGAACTTACTGTTGCAATTTTTGTTATTATGTTCTTTCCTCAAGTAATGAGGCAGTAATGCATCTGAGTGATGCGGCAGTAAGAGCGTTGTGCTTGCATTAAGTGATTCCCCGGTGCTAGTCCATGGGCAGGCAAAGACCGTCCGCAGGTTAGAATAATCCGACCACACACATTCTGAACATGCAATATATACTGATATAACGCCGACTTATTATAAATTTTTGGGTCACATACCCTTGTTCTACGTCAAAAACGGCAAGCGATAATTAAATAAGTAATAAATAATTATTGAATTCACGTAGCTGTTTTCAATAAGCAAAAGATCGAGAAAAAGAAAGAGAAACTGAAAGTTACATAAAAAACGGTGAGATCATCGCTCGGGATAGTGGCAAAAAATTAGAAAACACAACACTACCTTCTAAACTTATTTTATATCTGAAACGGCAGTAAACTGGTCAATTAATGAGAGAGATAATGGCAGAAGATGAATCGGAAAAATGGCGGAAACCTTGCACAAGGCTTGGTAAGCATCTTGGGAATGCGAAATGGAAATAGATATCTTAGATGACAATAATGATAATGATGCTGAAGTTATAGATATGGTTAATTCTATCGTTCTCCAAGCTCTTTAGGTTTGTTTGATTGTACAGAAGCTGTTCTATAATACATCACAGTCAAAGATCAATCATGATTCTTAATCTCTAAATAAATACTTAAGTAACAAATCTTTTTCCTAACCCCGCTTGTTTGTAAGGAAGTTTACAACTATTTGTCTAGGTAGTCTATATTACATTTGTCATTGCAATTCTCAAGGATTTTTTTCTTATTTCCAATAAATACAATTGCCTTGCTGTTCTTTAGATGCATCTAGATTTTTAAATTAAGGATATTTGATTAGTGTGGTCAATACTAAGTAGTTGCTTAGCTTTCTCATTTTACTATCCATGGCTATTTACTATCTACACCTTCGTAGTAGAATTTTGTTAGTATCACTGCTCTTTTACAATTCTCTGATAGATGGGAAAGCAATCGTTCGGAACATTAACAACTTAATGGTTAATTAATTTTAGTAGCTGCTTCATGTCGGTATTCAAAGCGTTTTACAGCGTCATAGTTAATGTATACGGATACCGATACAGTGGTATGCTATCGCCATCATGAAATTGCCATCTCCATGTAATTACTGGCACTACAAGTATCGACTGCAATCAATCAGCTGCCGGGGTAGGACGCCACGCCGGAGTCACGTATGATACCGACTCGAGGCAAATCCAGGAAAAGCGAATTTTGCTGCTTACAGCTCTATCAACGGCCATTTGGGCCTCTTAGGGTCCTGACCCCGCCATCTAAGAGGACGACTTTGATATATGAAGTCTCATTCCAATCTAGATTCCCACAGAACCTAGCAGAAAAATTCATCTTGCCGGCAGCTTGTATTACTCTTGGGCGGATGTAGATAATGTTGCCTCTGGTTTTTTCAGCTGGTGCTGCCGGCGCCGAAACAAAGGTGGAAACTTCGTACATGTTATAAAACATGCACGGCCCCCGCGAAAGCAAAATAAGTGGTAACGAGTTTCGAGCGCCGAGATCCCTTAATCTTTATAGAATGCTTTATTCCATCCATTCGTTCGAATCCTCCTAGTTTTGATTTAAGGAGCGGAAGAGAGGTTCTCACGAAATAATGCTCTCGACGCCGGATTTATTTGGGCTGACCCGACAGGAGTCGCTGTGGATCTTTTATATCGGACTTATTCTAATATAATCATTGCTTTGGGGACTGCCGGAGCGGAATCGGCGACTTTGCCAACTCCGAGCCGAATCGATTTAGCAAAATGTTGGACGACACATTTCACTTTTAAATATCGACTGCCACTCTCTTACGCTCTCAGTTTCGATACTGGCCTCAATTTTCGACGGCCGCCTGTTATTTTCCGAATAAATTTACATTTTGTCACACAACATGCTGACACCATGGAGATTTGAGGAAATGTATGTAAATTCGGGCCTTTAAGGGAGCTTTTAAAGCGCGAATCTTTCGTGTAATGACTACAAGCACCCCTGAGAGCTGCTTTCTAGTTTCGCTTTTGTGAAGGTATATTAAATGGCTTTTTGGAAAGAAATTAATAATAATCCATAAAAGGAAAAAATGCAAGTTAAAGATTGACCATAATAGCAACTTTTCTGTGATTTCAGCTGAACAATGATACGTGAAAAATCCTGAGGCTATTATTAATTTTATATGAATTTAGAAATAGTACTAATATACGAAACAATGGCGGTTTTTACAGCTATACAAAGGAATCGAGTCCACGAACAGGATTATATTTCATATAATTGCAAGAGAAACACATATTTTTGGTAAAACACACGAAAAAGGGAATTACATTATATTAACAACATATACTGCACTGAATCACAACGCGTGAGCTGTCTTTATTTACTTGTTAATGAGCTATTATTTTTTATTATTAATTTGTCACAAGTTGTGCTGTCATTGATGTGTTAATGTCCACGTTGCAGCGCTTTAAATCTGCTATTTACCTTCAGGTATTGTGATCCTAATCTGTTTTTAACTTAGATTTTTATGTTATCAAATTAAAATTGCCCTTTTATGTATAGAAAATCAGTAACTGTTATTAGAGAAAACTCCTGAAAAATCAGGGGTGGATTCTTTTATTTAGATAGCTTATTTATAAATTTTGATGTTCTTAATTTTTTCAATATAACTTATGTCAGCTATATGTCAAACAGCTTTGAAATCAAAATAACAAATACCAGATCGTTACAATTGTACACAACAGTATTAAAACAGTAAGTAAATAATTCAGCTTTTTATAGTCTTTATTTCCTTTTCTAGTTATGAATTTAATACTAAAATGACCCACCTTTCACTTTATCAGCACAACGTTTAGGAAGTCAACCAAACTGCTCCTCTCCGCCTACCAATCGACTCTCTCAAGCACTTTCCGGCAATGGATGACCCCACGACGACATCAGACGACCCAATCGTCCAAAATTAGCAACTCAACCTTTCCCACAGTATGCAGCCAACAGCCCAAATCTGCAAACACTTACTTGCAATACTGCATCCTCCTCTGGATCCCTCCCTTAGTACCACATAGATTGACGTAATCCAATTTGATTAATGTATTATGTCACATGGACTTTTCGAATAAACTTGACTTATTATTCTTCACCAATGGTTCACCTTTTTAGATTAATTCTGCTAATCGTTAGTTTTTACCACATACTTGTAATCTTCATCAGTTTTATGTCTTTAATAATTCTTCGTATTTTTTAATTTCCGTTTTACTTCACCACGTAGATTTTATTACTACCCTTCTTATTTTATCCAAACATTTTATTAATAAAACACGGTTATTTTTCATATTTTAATCACCCCAAATTATTTTTCTACATCTTCAAAATTTGTTATTTCTCAATAATCGAAACAAATTACTTAACGATATCAATTTTCCTCCTTATACACTCTAGTCTTATCTTATTTGATTTAAACCTACTAAATTTCTAATTTATTTCAATTAAGTATTTGTCATTCCTTTCAAGCTCAATTTTATAAAATATTATCATATTTTCGAATCCATCTGTTTTTTCAAATAGCCTCTTTCTACTCAATTATAAATTCTCTTTTACTTTGTAATTGCATATTAACCATTCACATTCCCACGTTTCCCTTAATCTTTTCTAAAATTTATTCTAACACACACAGGAGTGTATATCATTACAATACATTTAATATCGGAAACATCGTAGAATACATGTAATTAAGAGAGTGTGGAAGGCGAATAATTGCTGCACCAAAAAGTGAAACGGGCAGTATAATTAAACATTTTCAATTGCTTTAACATAATATCCGTCCACACAGAGTTGTCGAAAAAGCCTTTTTTCTGCTGGGAAAATATTCCACAGCGATTATACAGACATGCAAAACATAAAGATAATAAACTTTTCGCTGCTTCTCCATTATGTTTATCAACAGCATTAATATCTTGCATGCCGACTTTGCTACCAAAGTACGTTCTACAAATTCCATAACAATAACACGCACGTTTTTTGAATGAATTGTTAGATATTACCAAGTGTAGCGAACCATTTGTTTTCCTGTTTGGACTGATTATATTTTTGTATCCATACTTTCTCATATTATAAACACTAGTACGCACTTTCCCTGTGATGGGCGGTAAGTGTGTAACAATACATAATTTCATACTAGAGCTTGTATGTAGTCTGTCGATAAGTGCCTAAAACTGAAATGAAACAGAGCTTAGAAGTATTTTCAGAAATAAAATATTTCAATTTTTTTAAATTTTATGAAAATAATAGAGACTAACCGAAAAACCAAATTTGAGCATGATCAATTTTCTGAAAAAAACACTATTGAATGCTATAAGAAGAGAATCCTACTGGAAATCCTGTTTCTACTTTACGTTCTATGATAGATTTGGGCAAAATGAAGACTATGTCATCACTAATAACATGGGTAATACCTCCTTTTTGTTTAATTATTACAGTATTTAAAGCATCTGAAGCAATTTCCAATTCATCGTTTCTAATCTCAATATTTTCATCGGTAGGCACCCATTCAGTTTCACTGTGAGTGTCCTGATCACTATGCATTTCGTTGACTTTAATTTTCATCTATATTATTGAATACAGTATTGGCAGCTTGCATCCCGCTGTCTGCTTCAGCCATATTTTCTTGTGTATAAACTTCGATTTTTTTTTTCAAAATTTGTTTTCGCTTAGCATTCCTTCAAGTTCGGCATCGGTAAGCTATTTGCTTTGTGACTCCTGTTTATCAAACAAATAATGACAAATACAAATAAAGATTACCATACAATTTGCCATAAAACAGAAACTTTCATAATGTACTAAAATGTACGCCAGGTTTAAATTTTAACCCTTTGAAATTTTCAACAAATTGTATTTCCAGTTCCATACCCAACATAAAAAGTTACTGGGGCATGGGACAAATAAATGTAATCAGATGAGTTTCACCTTGTCCGTACATACAGCACACGGCTGTAAGAGAGTATTATAATACAACTCAAAGAAAGGAACAGGTTAATTAAATTTATTGTGTAGTAAAATGAAATATTAAACAGACACAATTGAAATTATTATACAGGGTGGCGCAATGGGTATTGACGGTTTTTAGAGTATTATTATGGATATACTAATGAAACGACCAAGGTTTAAAAGATAAATTTTTATTGCACATATAATGCAGTTTTACAACAAAACATATTTTTTGAAAATAACCTCTTTTAAATGGCCACCACGTTTTTCTAAACTTCTTCGTGTAATGTTCAATGCTACTGCTTGACGCCTTGCTGAACGAGTTGGACTCCTTACTACAGCTTGCCGTACTTGTTCTACGTTCTGTGGTGTACGCACAGTTTTTACAGAACCGACATATTAATTTCGTTCACTTTCGTGATCACGAAACCTTGTAACCCACAACAAAACTGCTTCAAGGCAAATAGGGATAATACTGAAGGTTTAATTATGCTAGTATCAAACAACGAATAAGGTACGAGATCAAGTCAAATAAGAGTGCGAATGATTCTTTTCTTTACGAAATACATTAGGTACTGTCTAGTTTTATATGATGTTTTTCAAAGTACTCACCTCCGACTTAAATGATTTTTTCAACGTGTCTGCCACTCCTGAAAAACGTACTGGAACCCGTCTTTTTCCGCTCCGATTTCAAACGAGGGAACATAAATCTGATGTGATACGCCCACACAACTTTCTTTTACAGTGATCTTATAATTAGTAAAAAAAATGTTTTTCTCTACTACACTATACCCTTGTCTCAGGCCATCTTCGTCTTGTCTCAGGCCTTGTTCCTACATGGAATGATTTGCCCGAACTTTACTACATTATACAGGGTGTTTAAAAAATACGTGCGGATATTTAGTCACTTATAGATCTCATTAATAGAAACAAAAAATCCTAATAAACATAGGTCCAAAAACACTTCGTTTCCGAGATACAGGATGTTAAAGTTTAGAAAATTCATTTTCTTATTGTTATTTAAAAACCGCTTCTGGTGATTTTTATAAAAATTTTACAGTTTGTTTATAACTTTAGGCGGTATCTATTACAGGTGATCCAGTAATTCCAAGGGCGTGCCCGCGGGGCATGTCAATTAGGTTTTATTTACAAAAAAATACTGCCAGCAGAATTTTCCCATTTCCATATTTTTCTTTAATAAAACAATTACAAATGTCATTTTTTAGTCTCTTCAGTTTTTTGGTATCTCGCTTCGTTTTCAAGAAAAAACATAAAGCCCATCTTTTTACACGTCTCCGAACCTGTTAAGACAAAAACTAAATTCCTTTAATATCTAAAAACCCCTCAGTCGATTTTAATGAAACTGCGAAGGTTTACTGGTGCTATTAAGGATCATGTTTTGGCCACTTAGATTTAAATTATTTATTCCAGGGGCAGCCGGTTTTTTTTGTAAACTTTAACGAAACGGAGCGATTTTGGGACCATATTTATAAGGCCTTTTCTTGTTTATATTGATGGGATCTCTAAGTAGGTAAAATATCCGAACGTATTATTTTACTCCCTATATATAAAAAAAACTGATGTTAGAGGTATTCAACTAGAAAATCGCCTATCTTACGTCAACACACGGTAAAAATGGAACGTTTGAAAAAAATCGTCAAAGTCGTTTTTGAGAAAATCTAAAAAACTGGAAAATCGCTAGAGTAAACACCATACTTCCGTTTATGCGACCGACAATCACTCAACAATTGTCACCGCCTACGCGATCACAAGTTTTGTTGCCTGCTCCACGAGACAAGCTTTTTTCATCAACAATTGTTAGTTTTCCTTTGCTCACTGCGTGATACAATAAAAAGTCATTCTTATTCTTATTGACTTGTAGATAAAGGAATAACCCTAGAACTACTATGATATTTATTCTTTCGAGTATTGCTATATAGGGGCAACAGGAGCCAACACATATATTTTTGTTCAGATTGTGTATATTACTGGTCTATATACAAGGTGTGTTTAAATTAGTGTTAAATATTTACGTTGCGTTATTCTTTTGAAGTTCTGAGGCAAAAATATTAATACAAAAATGCTCTGGATTTCCCACATATCGGGCAGCGGGGGAGCAGAGCACTCCGCAGTCTTTTATTCGTTGCTAAATATTTAACGTGAAACGTGAACCACGCCTAGGAAATTTTCACTCAAGTTCACGGCCCGATTTTCAAATATTACTCACGTTCACGACGGGACCCGTTATGAGACGTTTCTACGCCGCCAGTTCTTCGCCGCCAGTTCATCGCCGCCGTTTCTACGCCGGGACGGTTCTACACTGGCCGTTTCTACGCCAGCCGGTTCTACGCCGTATTCAAATTAAAATTACAATAAGTGAAATTTTATTGTTTAAACACATACATACAGTCAATTAATACAATACAAAAATTAAGAATAAAAGAATTTCCGAATGGGTAATCTAAAACACCGGGGATACAATACAATCGCCGAGATTATATTAAGGATGTTATGGTTATTAGCACAAATGAGGTAATCAGAAATTTTAGGAGTTAACGAGTTTACAATCGCCGGGATTATCTTAATGATGTTATGGTTATCAGCACAGACCCATTAGCACAAATCTAAAAACTGTTTAACAGTATTTGGTATAAATATGGGGCAGGAGCCCTTAACACATCGCTTTAAGTGTATTCGCCACAAAGTAATTATTACGTTAGTTAACAGTGATCTTAATAATGGAACCAGCACTTCTCAGCAAGAGAGGAAACGAGAAGTTTTCCTATAACGGATATTTGTACGTTTTCGACAAAGTTAGTAAAAGGGACCCTAGTTTACAATTTTGGCGGTGCGAAGAAGTGGGTCGCTGTAAAGGAAGAATTCACACGAGGGCTGGAGAAGTGGTCAACGAAATGAACAATCATTGTCACCTTTCCTCGGCAGCAGCCATGCAAGTAGCAACTGTTGTCACTAAAATCAAACGTCGTGCAGAAGAAACTATGGAGGGCACAAGTGTAGTTATAAATCAGTGTGTAATCGACGTGCCTGAAGCTGTTTTAGCATCGATTCCAAATAATGCAGCCCTGAAAAAAATTATCAGAAGAAAACGGAATCAAATTAATGCTGCACCTGCTGATCCCGCAGACCTAAACGATTTGGTGTTGCCAAATCCATATAAGGTATATGTGCCTCGACCAGGAACAGAAGAAACTTTTTTGCTAAGCGACGATGGAGAGGGAGCAAACAGAATTTTAATTTTTGGAAGAGAGAGCTGGTTGCAGCATTTGCATAATGCCAATACATGGTACAGTGATGGTACCTTCGCAATAGCACCGAGGCTATTTTCCCAAATTTATATTGTTATGGCAACAAAACACGGAGGAGTGCATCCTATATTGTATGCTCTGTTACCTAACCAGCAGCGTGTTACATACACACGTATGTTCGAACTAATTAAAACACTAGTGCCAAATTTAAGTCCAGAATCTATCATTTGTGATTATGAATATGCAGCTTTTAGTGCCATGAAAGATTGCTTTCCGGAAGTAAATGTAAAAGGTTGCTTCTTCCATTTAGCACAAAATATGAGGAAACATTTAGCTCAGATTGGTGTTATTGGTCAATACAACAATGATGCTGAATTTGCATTGAGAGCTAAAATGGTCCTTGCATTAGCATTTGTGCCAATAGCAGATTTAGATGAATACATTGATGCTGTAGCAAATGATTTGCCAGTAGAACTTCAGCCGCTTCTAAATTGGTTTGAAGACAGCTATGTTGGCCGTTTAAATCGACGCGGGAATGGTAGGCGCCCGCCTATGTTTCATCCAACAATGTGGAATTTATACCAGAGAACAATCGATGGAGAAGATCGCACCAATAATCATGCAGAGGCAGCCAATCGTCGATTGCGTTCTGAATTAGGTATGCATCACCCAACTATTTGGAAATTTATAGATGGATTGCGAAAAGTACAAAAAGGACGAGACGCTTATTTTGAGCAACTTATCGCCGGACATTTACCACCGATGAAGCTGAAAAAATACCGTGACGCTGATGAACGTATTCGAAGAATTGTCTTAGACTATGGAAACAGGGAACCTCTAGATTATTTACGTGGCCTAGCACACAATTACCAAATAACGCAATAATCTTATTTTTCCTATTTATTCTTTTAAATTAAAATAAATTTCCTATTTTATTTTCTATGACTGTATGTATGTGTTTAAACAATAAATTTTAATTGTAATTTTAATTTGAATGCGGCGTAGAATCGGCTGGCGTAGAAACGGCCAGTGTAGAACCGTCCCGGCGTAGAAACGGCGGCGATGAACTGGTGGCGAAGAACTGGCGGCGTAGAAACGTCCTAGACCCTTGTGACCCGGCGTGATCCGACTGTTTTCAGGTCATGCACCCATCCCTAGATTGGTCTTCCTGGCCCTTCCGAGCAGTAAATACAAAACACATTTAGTTTAGGTAATGTACTTTTTTGTTCAAAATATGTCAAGATATCATTAAGAAAAGTTGTTCATAATGTAGAGTCATGGTCCCATACAAAATTTCAGATTAACGGGTTACTGTTATGAAAATGTGCTAGCACAAATACTCTCAAACTAAAATTTAAGCTTGCTTATAAGGAATATAAACCATATAAATTAACCGAAGAAATGCCTGAGTATTTTAAAATAAGTTTGTTACGCAATTGCTGTATATGGGCCACTCTTCTAAATTTGCAGTGAATGTCGATTTTGATTCTACTGCAGTGAAGGGGTTACTGGGTTGCCAACCTTAATATCGTCGTTATAAAACTTAATTAAATCATCTGAGTCATTGTTATGCCGCTGGTTTCAGTGTGGTATCAAACTATTCACTGTAACCGTCCTTAATATTGTTACCACTTAAGAGATAGTCAAAATAATAACCACAAACTACTTAACAGGGCTGTTGTCTATTTGCACCATGCTCATGAATGAACAATTTTAAACAGCTCTTTTCTATGGTAGATTGCATTTTACTAAGTATCGTCCTCCAGAGAACAATAACCTCGAAGCTGGACAAATCATATTCATGAGCTAATAGAAAATAATATCCCAGAAGTCATATATGCTTGAGATGATAGACAGAAATGGAAAAAACTGCGACGATGGCAGCTACCCCTTGCGAGGATTGTATATTGAGAATAAGAAAATCCTTCTTAATATACCACAGAAGCTTTTAATTGAAATATTTTAGAAAATGCCCTTAAGAAAGTGTTAACAAAGCTTGAAATATCAGCTTCTTTCAATTTTTTCTTTAAATAGTAACATCAGCGATGCTGTTTAATCTCTGTGCCTGATGTGTTTGCTTCTCCATAAGAAAGAAGATTGAGTCCATTACTTTTGTTTTCTATTATTCCAATTTGTTTGTTACAAAACTTTAAAGTGGAATTTCCCGGTAGCTGCCTTGATGTTAATCGACACGTCTTGTGATAGGGAGCAGTTCTCCCTGATATAAGCTACTTAGAAGCAAGCCTGTTAACAACACACAATCCACTTAAGTTGCGTATTTATGACTGCAAGCGTGAAAGTTCCTGGTTCCTATCTAATTTTAATAAAGCTTTTTGGGGTTAGCTCTGTTACCCCTCTCATAACTAATGCGTTGTTCTTAAATTTCTCGCGAAAATGTTTAACTTCTTAAAAAATTGAGGCTGAAAATGGGTGCAGAGTTCATAGTTGTACGTATATTTGGGAGATCGAAACTTACTCTAGGGTATGGCTTTTGTTGTTAATATGTATAGAAGAAAGAATTTCCATCATACAAAAGTAAAGTTATAAATCTGAAATGCCAAAACAGGGAAAACAAAATTTGCTTTACTTCAAATATTAACCCTTATTGGAATTTAAAGTTAACGATACTCACCTAACTCTGTTTCTGACGTAGCCGTAATTAGAGTTTTATTTCCTCAAGCCAGAAGTTTTATTGAAGGTGAAAATGCCACTCAAACTTAAACTGGAATATGTAGCAGCAGAAACGCAATTTCTTGGCATGAGCACAGTAAAGATTGCCAATGTACATATTGTATATATTGTAACTGGACAGCAAGTAACATTTATTGGAGAGGGATGAGGATGAATAAGTAATTGTTTCCCAAGCTTCCCAGATGGATTTTATAGTGACTATTTCCCACATCTCTTATTATCCAATGAAAAGCCATGCTTTTTCAAAATTCAACCAATCGTGTGTTTTTGTAGTGGCAAAAAATGTGTCAGTTTCCTTTGCCACTTGCATCCATGGCAACAACCGAATAGGTTGTTTTAATCAAGGCGGTATTTCAAAGAGTGTTTGTTTGTTATTAAAACTGTCATTGCGCGTCAGTGTAAATGATGAACCGGTTCGGAAATATTTCAATCGAAAACATTAATAAACAAATTGAAAATGTTACTCCAAGAAATACTAAGTCATTTAGAACCTCTGTGTGGCGGCAATTTGATAAATTTTGTGCCGAGAAGAAATACACTCTTGACGAAACCATGAGCCCGGAGAGCATTGCTAATGTTTTGACGAATTATGCATTTAACATGAAGCGATCGGATGGGGAAGATTACAAGGAAACTTGCATAAAAAGTATTTGGAATACAACTGCAAAGCTTCTACAGGAATATTACTACACGAATTATCAAATGGTATTTAATCCTTTCACAGATGTTGTTTTCAAAAAGGCCCGGGATGCAAAACACGCTAAGCGTAAACTATTACAACAGATACCTAACAAGAGGAAAGAAAGTTCAACCGCTTTAAATAAAGCAGATATTTATTCTTTAGCCAGAGCCTGGGATGAAAATAATCCGGATGGACTTCAGAGAAAGGCGTTCCATATAATTTCATATGAATTGGCCTGGAGAGGAGGTGAGGGCGTTAACTGTAAGATACAATATTTTAAAGATGAAATTGATAATAATGGCCAATGGACTGGTCGAATCAGTTACAATCCCATATTTTCCAAAACTATGCAGGGTGGAGAAGCAAAGTGCACTGAAAATAAGTGGCTAGCTCGTAACGAAACAGAAGCAGATATTTGTCCAGTCCGTCTACTTAAAAAGTTATTATCAAATCGAGACCAAACTATTATATGTGATCGATTATTTTTGAAAGCCAATCCTCACTGGAACAATCAAAAACTGTCGAAACGGTATGTAAATATTCCAATTGGAAAAAACCTTTTGTCAAAGTGGACTCAGACTTCTGCGAGAAAAATCGGCTTAGACGTAATGTCCAAAAAAATTACCAATCATTCACACCGTTCAGCAGCTGTATCAAATTTGTCAAAATCTGGAATACAGGAACAAACGATCATTAAAATATCTGGTCATTCAAGTGCTAAGTCAATTTCACCATATGTTCAGTTGGACAAAGAACATCATTCAAAACTGATAGAAGCAATTAGGAACAATAAACCGTCGAATCAATCTGAACCAACAGTAACAAAGGCACATTCCACCATTACATCAACTTCAACTGCAGTTGACCTTGTTTCCCAAAATTCATCTCAACCAAAGGTACATTCCAACATTACCTCAAGTTCCACTGCTGCTGTCTATGCTCCCCAAAATCCATCTCAACCAGGACCGTCTTCTGTTTACCAAAATTGCACTTTCTATTGCACTAATTTTTACAGTAGGTAAATGAGGTTCTTACTTATAATTCAATATTAATGTAATTTTGAGATTAAATAAATTGCAATAGAGTACATTCAGACTTATTATTATTTGGGAAATAGTTACCGATTATTTCCTTTATATCCATAATAATGCTTAATCCCCATGGTTTCGGTCAGTTTAAATATGACAAAAATTCAAACGTGAAAATTTAACCGCGGTTAAAAATGTGTCAACATTTAATCGCTTGTGAATAATTTTAACATTATTATTAAAGGTGCTTCACCAACTGAATTGTATATATATATTTATTCAGAAAATAATCACGCCGAACATCCCGCGTGCACGTAAACTAGCCTGAATAAATTTGACGATTTTCTTTCAGAATGTTTTGCTGTGAAGAAATATATCTCGTAAATTTTACGCCCCAAAATCCCTCGTGCTACGCAGTCGGAATTTTTGGTGAGCGGCAAATTTACTTGACAAATTTCTTAGCAAATCATTCTGACAGAAAAAGTCAATATTTAATCGGCTATTTTAATGTATTTGGGATATTACTATTGACTATTCAATTCACCTGTCATCTGTCAAAAAGTAACCAATGAAAATCCAGAATGCTGACGTTTCTTGACCAATCAAAAAAATATCAGTGGATATATCTTCCTAGAAGGTATTCAAGTGACTATTTTAAACAAATGTGATTTTTATTATAAAAAGTCAATATTAGTGCTCTGTTACTATAGAAATTACGTAGTTTGTTGCTAGATTTACTGAAAACTAATTTGAAAAAGTAGTTTGGTTCATTAAATAGTCCCTCGAATACCATTCTTAGTCAAAGTTAAGTAGATTGTTTTTGCGGTGGTATCACTACTCATGTCCATTGCGCTTAAGATTAGGACTCGTGCTAGCGCACTCGTCCTAATCGTACCAAAGCGCAATGGACATTCGTGACACCACCACAAAAATAGTCGACATAACTTTGACTACTCATGGTATTATAAGTGAATATTTTGAGGAAAACGGTCACGAAACACCTACTGTATGGTGCTGCTGATTGTCCTTTTTCTTCATAATTTAGCAGGCTCTTCTGCCTGCATTCCACACAATGGAGCAGTCCCGGATGGAATAATTATTCGCAATATTATTCCACTCATCTGAATTTGGAGGCATCTTCCACCATTATCGTTACGTAGCGGATGATTTCCAGAATCTAACCGTGTCATTGATCAGATGGAAGAACTCCACGTTTCGCCCTCTTTCATAAGAGGCTTCATCAGAAGAGAAACAAAATAGCAAGGTGCCATCTACACCAAAAGCTCAGCTCTTCTACCAATAGAAAGGAAGAAGACTAAATGTAGAGGCAGTTGAGTGAAGAACGAGATGGGCAGAGTTTAGAAACCGGCGCTTTCCAAGTGGAAGAACAAGGGTTTCCTTCCTCCCGATTGAGATTATTGAGGTATTTCTAAATATCAATGGCTTCGCGAATCCTTCTGCTAAAGAAGAATGGGAATGTGCAGATAATAATAAATAATTTGTAACGCTCTATAGGTCTGTCTTTAGAAGATCGAATCGAAATTGAACCTGTAAAGAAAGCTAAGAGTGTTGTGAAATTGTAAATGAAGGTTTAACGATTTTTTACAAATAAATAGGTTTATGAAGTACCCTAAATCAAACTGGCACAGGGAAAGCAAAAGACGGTTAATAAATAATATTATATGGGAAATGTACAGGCCAACTGATCTGAGTAAACTGAAGCACACGGAATCGATTTGCGAAGTATAAAAAACCCTGAATAAAATGAGCTCCACCAAGAATTTCCAAAAAGCTAGACCTATTTACCAACATAATGCTCTCACCGCGCCCCATGACCCTCCCTCCCCGAAATAAAGCAGATATAGATGGTATATGGTAAAAATTACTATATTGGAAAGAAACAAGTACTGTGAATAATGGCCAGGTAGCGCACGTATATCCTGAAAACCACACGTTTACGTATTCTTCAGAAAAAACGAACAGAGGCTGTTTCTGTAACAAACTTACGATCAAATCAAATTAATAAACAACTAATGGCTGCTTACCTTTTAAAAAAAAACAAGATTTGCAATAAATAATCTTCATGATAGCCTTGACTACAAAAGCCGTGTTTATTACTTGTTGGAAGCATGAGACGCAAGGCTAGGGCCGCGAACGGTTGGAATAAATAAAAACCTGCGCAACTGCGATGGGTGTTGGATCATCCAGAAGAGCCTGTCGGGACGGACTCGCGGTTGCAGGTGTTTCAAATGCGGAATAAAAACCGCAGCGATTAGGGAAAGATAGGAAAAGAGAGAAAGGGCTGAAAATAACGTCGACTGAGCGTTAGACCACGTGAAAGCAAATATAAACCAATCATATCTGAGATTGCTTTAAAAATTCTATCAAATTCTAAATTAATGCGATGGTTGCTGCAATTCACCAAACCAATAAGAATAAAAGTGTCCCAGATTATTCGAGTCATCAACATGAGTGCCGAACGAACGCGTTTTGTTTTTACCAATCAAAATGTCGAAAAAGGATATGAAAGCCGGAAAATAGCCTCGCCCTGAGTTGCTTAGGAACTTTCTGTCTACACATAGATTACCTAAAGTATGGGGATAGAACTACTTTGGGTATAAATTTTGACTCTGCAGAACAAATGTTTAATTTTACATATTCAGTGTTACAGATCATTCACAGCAACCTCATTACATCACTTCTTATCTGTGCGATTGAAACACAATTTTCAATTACTCCAATTAGACAAATGAAGCTGAACCCCTCCACATGTTATAAAACTCTCCAAGCGGAAAAATAAAAAAAGCTTGATATCTTGCTCTTACCATCAGCAGTAGTAAACCCGGCGGGAAGGGGGCAGGGGGAGAAACCGCGTACCGCAAGACGTACAACTTCTACTAGATGGAATAATGGTTGAAAAGTGCTTAAAATTATGTAAAACATAAAAATATTCTAATGTTGCTAATAATAAACGGCAAAAAGAAGCCATTAGTAATACAAACCACATAAATTTTCAAACAGAAAAATATATTGTGGTAGGTAGGATTCGAACCTGATTTTATTATTTCTAGTTAGATACTCATTAACCGCTTGGAGAGCGTACCTGGATTCTAAGTACGACATAGGTTTATCATTACATTATAAATTACACCGTGACTATAGGAGCGATCGTGGACACCAATCGGATTGGTGACGATGAAAACGCGACACACGCACGCAGACGGACACAATACGTGTTTATATGTTTATAAGCATTACATTCCGTACAAATATGTATTTTGTTTAAAACAGAACAGATCTATTTTTCATAATTCAATAATTGCTTCCTATTAGAGAAAAGTTTATCTATTTTCTGCTAGTTTTTGAACCAGGACGATATTTTAAGATTTGATTTTTTCTTAATGATTCGCTAAAAATCTAAACTTAAAAATGATTTAAAATTTTACATATGCCACCCGAGCTTTATTGAAAACAAGTGCTCCATACGTATAAGTTATTTTTTATTGTAGATAATAGCTACGGGAATTACAGTCTTAAAAACGTTCGAAATTCGGATAGCTTAGACGTAATTATGATAAATTGGACTGTATCAGGGTACTTAGAAATTTACACACCAAATAAATACTCTAAGGAAGGCTCGGGAAGACTTATAAACCGTTCAATAATTATTTTCCCGGTAGGTAGACATGGAATTTTGTTTTTATGTTTAATAAAATTAAAACTCTCTAGAATCTCTTTCAGAATCAGCTGTTATGTACAGGAGGCTCACGAAAGTGTCTAATTTGAAATTTTGAGGTTAAACGTGCAATGTTGCCAGTGCTCTCACACTTTGTTCGCCACTAGGCATAATATTTATGGACATCGGCGTCATAGATACATATAAGCCGTTCACGACCTTTTTGGGACAGAGTTGGCTATGGTTTTTTCTTTTCATGTTGGACTAACTGATTCGGTGATGCAGCGGATACAACTTTATTTTTCTGTCAGTGTCTGTTCGACATTTTCTTGCCACCGCATTGCCAGATTTATTATTTTAATATTCGTAAGAAAATAAATGATTTATCAAGTGTGTAAAAATAATTTTAATTTCCGTCAAAAGAAAAGTCAAATTGCCCAAAATAATTTTGTTACAACAAAAAATTTCCATTAAACGACGTTACTTCGAATTTAAAGAGGACAGACCAGATTTAAAAGAACATGAGTTGATGTCGAGACTAGAGAATATATTTGCTGTACGTTAAAATGATGCATTATTGTTAAATACTTGTAATAACGTAATGTTAAACCGATGGTTTAAAGAAGATCAACAGAGATGAAAATAGAATAGTACGCAAGTATAAGAAGAATAAACCGATAACTTGAACTGATTGGTAATGCGCAATCGTGTACAGCTTTAATGGTTTGAGTAATGGGCTAATGGCCGATTTCAGCAGAATATCTGACCGCAGATGATTCAGTATTTTGTTGTTTTTGAATTAATTTATGCTGTTGTGAATTTGGTGGTTGTGCTTTGAGTAGTGGTTATGAAAAGAATTAGTTGCAAGAATGGATTACTATATTTGTACAAACAATAACAGCGTACATAAATACAATAATCCCGCGTAATAATGTATAATAATTTACTACCTACCTTTTTATTACTATTTTGGTGTTAAAATGTTATGTGGCAGATGTGAAAATCAACATGAAGTAAATTCAGCAAGTCATCAATTTGACACGATATTTACATTTTTCACGTGTTAATTTCTATAAGACCAATATTGCTCAATAATTGATCTACTAAATTGATTTGGCATCAGTTTGTGATGTCTTTATTCTTCCACAACAGCAAGCAAGCAAGCAAGCATGTAAAGTATGTAAAATAAAGTGGCATATTCATATCATGTACAAAATTCTTATACAAACTGCAATAAACATTAATGTTTGTAATTGAATGCTTTTGTTATGCATTATTTCTCATTTTCGTTTCTGTCGTCCATTCTCAAATCATTTAAATGTTTCATCCTTAATTTAAACAGAGATCCGGCAACAATGTACCTATTCAGAAAATATAACCTTAAACTGAAAACAACCTAACCTAACACAAAAAGTGTCAATTTCCATTAGGGAGTTTAGTTGCCACAGAGGTACTGCCAACAAAATTACTAGATGGTCATAGCCTCACCTGACCCAAAAAGATCGTGAACGGCTTATATCTGTCAACAAATTGTAATACTAAAGCAAATATGCCGAAAGTCATTAAAGGTGACACAAAACTACAAATTACATAAGCCTACTGGCATTATATAGCCGACAGGCCAGACCTCAGTGAAACTGAAATCTTTGCCCGGCTTAGTGACATTTGGGACTTAAGTATTTATGCATTTGTACTGTTTTAGGTATCTGAAAGATATAGGTCCTATATTTTTTTAAGGTAATTAAGTGCAGCAAAACGATTACATTTTATTTTAATAATTCATATTTTAGGTTCTCTAAATGCACAACCATATCGTACTGAAATATTGTCGCCGTTTTTGAAGAGTTACGTGACGTTGAATTACAAAAGGGTTACTTTCAATAAGATAGGGCAAGACTTCACACAACACAAGAAAATTTAAATTTACTTGGAGGGTTTTACGAAAACAGTGTTATCATCAAAACATGTCTACAGTGTGGCCCCCGAGGCCTTGTGACTTAAGTCCCTGCAATTTTATTTTGCTGCCATATTTTAAAAAAATCCATTTTTCAACTTCCACTGTACAATATTCAGCAACTTTAACAAAGAAGTAGTGGAAAAAAAGAAGAAATCAATAATAATGCCGTAATATTAAGATTTGAGAATAGAACGAGTTAAGGAGTTTACTTTCTTAGAAACATTAATCTCTGAAAACTTAAATTACACACAAGAAATTAAATCAAGGTTAATAAAAGCATCGAGAGGTGCGGGCGCGTTAAATAGTATAATGTCCTCAAAACAAATGTCGCGAAATGCAAAACTACGACTTATAGGACTGTAATTCGACCCACAGCTACGCATGCATGTGAAACATGGACGATGAATGTGACAGATCAAGACATAATACGTAGGTGGGAGAGAAAAATGCTGAGAAAAATATTTGGAGGGACTCGGGCGGAGGATGGTTGGAAAAGACTTCCAAAGGAAGAGGTTCAAGAGAAGTATGTGGAGCCAAGTATAGTAGACTCAATTAAAGCTCAAAGGTTAAGATGGTTTGGGCATATATGGAGAATGCCAGATGGAAGAGCTACTAAGATAGTATTGGAAGACAGAGCGCAAGAAACTAGAAGAAGAGGGCGACCAAGGAATAGGTGGAAGGAGGCAGTAATGGAAGACATAGTAAGGAAAGGAATAAAAGACTGGAGAAATAAAATCATAAGGGACAATGGAGACAGATTGTTATGCAATGGGCCTAAAGTGGCTTGTAAAAGCTTTATTTATTTATACTGAAAAAATAGTAATTTATTATACAAGACGATAAAGTTAAATTTTATCCACGAGTGAATCGTTTAACGTCGAGACGCAGTCGAGACGTTAATGATTCAAGAGTGGATAGAAATAACTTTATCGTCGTGTATAATACAATATTTTTTTCTATAGCAAGAACTTTAACAATTTGAAAAGAAAATAATGACAGTTAATCACATTTCAAAATGTCAGTAGCTAGATTGGGTTGCTATGATAATACGAAGCTGTCATATTTAATTTAAACAAAAGTTAGAAAATTAAATTACTTTATCTATCCTTGATGTTAAAGTGCTACTTTATCTACCCTTGCTGTTAAAGTAAAACTTGACCTTTTGTTTTCAGTTGATAAAAGCACACTTTAACATGTGCTATAGAAAAAATACATAAATTGTAATATTTAAATATTTTTGTATACAATTTATAATTACAATAAATAAACGACTTTCCTTATACCATTACGCCTACTCAACAAAGTATGTAACGTATTCAGAATCAGCAAGTTGTCTTTCATGAAATTTATCTTAACCAATAATAAAAGTGGCACAATATCCAAAACCAAATCTGGCAACCACGTTTTGTACATTAACATAAAATTATCATTTTGTATAAAATGGGCATAACCTAACTTTTGTTAATGACTGACAGCATATTTACAGGGTGAAATTCATCAACCTAACATGGCCTCTTATCGGGAAAATAACTATTGAACGATTTATATTCTTTCTGTGTATTCATGTCTGACAAATGAATTCTCTGGTGTGTCGGAATAAAATATAAGCATGACTCATGATACATGTTTTACTTTAAACTTTTCATGCAATGCCTGCTGCGAAAACTACTTTTTGTTCTTAGGAGTCGAGTGCTTGGCAACAAATCCTTTGTTAGGAAAACTTAATATTCGCAGGAAAGCATCGTATTTTAATACATGAACTTTTTGGTTTCAGTGTGCCATCTGTTGAGAAGCGGCGTGGCCGCCATCTTCGGTCCCCAGTCGGCGCACACCGCCAGCCACGTGCAGTCGATATGTGACACAATGGAGATTCCTCACCTGGAGACGCGCTGGGACTACAGGTTGCGTCGGGAAAGCTGTCTCGTAAACCTCTACCCGCACCCGACAACGCTTTCCAAGGTATGGTATTGTGTGAGTTGGGGCTTGTTAACACGTGCAGATGCTTAGTGTCGTGAATAGAAATTGGCACGCTAGTAAAAATAGTTGAATTGGAGCTCAAACTAGCACCACTAAATCGATGCACGTGTAAACTAGGCTTTAATATGAACATTCATAGCCATTATTTTAAATTGTCGTCAACTTTGGCAGCTTGGTTATATGAAGAGCCAAAGTGACTTTAAACTAAAAAAAAATACATATACACAATTCCACTTAAAACTGATGCCTAATACAGTATTTTACCCCAAACTAACCTGGGTCCACATTAATTCGCACAATAGTGTAGGTGGTGCCCAGAAGCATCCGACATTGTGCGCGGTTTCATTTTATGACAATAGGAAAACTTTGTCACATGAGGGGCTACTTACGCTTGCTTTGTCAAAGCATTTGTTGGTAATTAGCCGGCTGAACGCACGAACTGCGAAGACGTACGCACAATGGGCGATTCTGTTGATCTGATTACGTCAACGTTGTGGGGCGCGTGCGGGTGGCTTTGCGTTGAAATGGATCCTGCAGTTATTAACTGATATTGTTACTTTCTCCTTCGCCGTTTCGTTCTAACGGCCAAAATTGGAATTTAATTTTTAAAACTATTTGCCAATTTAGGGGGGCCTATTCGTATGGTTATCAATACGTGCACTCGTATCAAATTACGTTACTGTAAACAAAAATAGCCGCAGGAAAACTGTAATTCTGTTATGCAGTTTCATTAATCACATATAAATGTTAAATTTGATTGAAACTCTAATATAAGCGAGTGTTTATAGGCCCTTACATTGGGTATCAGACAAGCGCGGCAAATCATATATTCAAAAGGTAATTATCTCAAAAAATTAACTAGTACACATCCGTAACCTATTTATTTTGTAGTGGGAGACGTAATATCTACTTTCCTTAAAAAATACAAATGTTCACTTATTTGTAATTTTGGTTAAAAAAAACGACGGTGACTACGTGGGCACATTCAATGGCCGACTAGTTACAATGGAGACGGAATTTGTCCTTTTATAAAACCTTAAATCCCGTATAATTACAAAGGGCGCCAATAAGTTTCCAAATACAACTAATATGCCCAAGATAGAGACAATAATAATCCATAAACACAATAATATAGTGGGCATCAAAATAATCTGAAATAGATTCACATACGAGTAAGTCATAAATAAGTTTACAGTAACAATCATTCAAACATTTTATAATAAAATTGATACAGGTTATAATACACTGAAAAAAAGGTGAGACACTTACCTACTATTTCCATAATTTTGAAACTGTCTGAAAGACTAGCAGTAAATTATTAATTTTTCCCGCTGCTGATCATGTAAGTCAGTGATACAGCCTTAGTAACAAAACGTGTAAGTCGGTGATTATATTTGTTTGCTGCTTTTTCTTGACAACGGAACTTAATATTATTTTTGCACTTGCGGGACTAAAGTTGGCACTTTAGTCACTTATTTCAGGGACTAAAGTAGCTCATTTTATCTCTAGGGACAGAAGTAATTACTTTAGCCCCTAGAGACTAAAGTAAAAAATGTTACCGTATCTATGGTAATCTATGGTAAATTCGGGGTTAACAGGTTAGGTTTCGCGTCAGTTTTGACATAAACTGACGCAAAACCTCATCTATTAACTTCGAATTTGACATAATTGTGAGCTCTTGTCATAATGACTTACAGTGCCACCAACTTTAAAATTTAGCAAAGGCTACTAATTTTAAAATAATTGTAACTAAAATGTCAATAAATGACGTTTAAAAAAACGGGTTTTCGTTTTAAATCTTCCTGCAACGTGAAAAAAATAGTATATGCAACTCGGAGAGATTGCTGTTTTGCTTCAGTGCAATTTCTGACTCTCGGGCTTTGCCCTCGAGTCAGAAATTGTACCTCAGCAAAATAACGCATTTCTCTCCCTCATTGCATAATCTACTATATTAAGTTCCTAGGATAATAAAATTAGCAAAGCAAGATGCAGATTTAGACGTTTTGTTTATAAATTGGAAGTGTTTATGTGATATGTGACACTCACAGGTAACACGACTCACGAAAACTAATCTTGGTGACAGGTGACAAACCAAACGATTTTTTCAAAAATCTAGGAAAATTTCGATAAGCAGCGGGAAAAATATAATAAGATAACTTGGAATGTATCGCCTATTAACATTTTCGGCAGGCAACAAGCCGCGACTTCATCTTGGCTTGTACTTGCCTACCTCAAATGTTAATAGGTCCTTACATTCCTTGTTACTTAAATAGCTATTAGACAATAATGCAGTAACAAAAAAACTATAACATTACTGTTTTACTGTTACTACATTATTAAGTTCACACACCTCTCACTAGGCTCACCGGTAATGCAATAAAGGCGGCAGTCGAAGAAGGGGTGAGGCGTTACCCTCTGCTAAACAGGCGATTGATTGGGGAAAAGTTTAATATATTTATAGGTACAGATTAACTTCTAACTAGGCAACATATATATACCGTGCGTCCACGAGACTACGCACCATGGCGCTGGAGTGATGCTAGTTTATTTTAAAGATCTACTCTTTCGGTGACAATTGATGGTCAAACGGTTGCTAAGCATTGACCATTAAAATTGTGCCTTCTGAAATGATCAAACATTTTTGAATGGTCTTGGTTATACAACGTATGAATAATATGTGGGTGGCACTCTAAGTCAATATCAAATTCGAGGTTATCAGGTTAGGTTTTGCGTCAATCTGTGTCAAAACTGACGCAAAACCTAACCTGCTAAAGTAGCATTTAACACCACATGTCAAATTGAATACGACTTAATCGTTTATTGCCATAGAAAAATAAATATTATAGGGTTTGTTATTAAGATGTTTCGTAAAAGCAGGAGCTGATATTTGGGATAAATTAACGTTGCTCTGATTCCATGGTGCGAAACCCTGTGGACACACGGTATATATATATAAAAAAAATATGGCGGATAGGCGTCCGTAGTCGGGGCCTAAGCTGGCGTGGTCCTCCGGTGGCGGTGGCTGAAGTAGCGCAGGGTCCTGGAAACGGCGTGGGCGGCAGGAGCGGGCGCTGGTCGTCCTCTCGAAGACGGCGGCTGAAGCGGCGCTGCGTCCTGAGAACGGCGTTGGCGGCAGTAGCAGGCGTTGGTCGCCCAGCGGCTATGCCCAAGATAGGAAGAGCGTTGACTGGTTCTCGTCCTAAGTCCTGAAGTGGCTAAAGAATCCAGGTGACTAGAGTGCCTTCCTTCCAAGCTGGAGTGGCTCCCCGCTGGTTCGACCCGCCGAAGCAGAGTGATTTTCTCTGGCCTCGTTCCTCTATTTAAGGGGCCCAGTTTCTTTGTGATGAGCTCCCTCGATGCTTTTTATTTATTTATTTATTTATTTATTTATTTATTTATTTATTTACTTAATTATTTAATTTGCACTCAGCCAACAGCCGTTAGGCCAATTACAGGCGTCGCTGTGCAGTTATGAGGACTTCCAACCCCACTAACGACTGTCATGATGTTGTATGACCGCCGGGACCAACTTTTTTCCGTGATAGCCGTACCACGAGGCGCCGAGAGCAGCAGCCGTGGAACTCCCATCCAAGTTCTGACCAGAGACAGCGTTGCTTAACTCAGCTGATCGAACGTGGATGCTTGTTCAAGCTACACCACTCGGGACTTTTTGGCTGTGATAGGGGATGTATCTTTACGACGGGAAGAAAACAATCGAGCTGCCCCCAGAATTTCTTATTGGCAATGAGCTAATTAATTAGCGCGTCCAATTAGCGCTTTCCTTTTAGCAGCACTGCATTGCTTGCAAAGAGACTTGAATTTTGAGCATAAACACGATTATGTTCGATCAATATTTCCCCGTGCTTAATTACTCATCTGCGGCCTTTGTACTGGTAAAACCTACTTGTTGGAAAATTGTCCACTGTAGGTATTCAACTATCTATTATAAGAAACCCCTTAACCGCAATTTATTTAGGCTGATCTTCCGGTATAATTAACCTATTTTTATCTCGGCTCATATTCTAGGTGCGGTTTAAAAGTCATATACAGCGTGAGTTTTTTTTAATGTTTAGCATGGGGATCTCGGAAAGTATTAGAGATAAAGAGACGGTTAAATGGGGAAATAATTGTCGTTTTATGAGCTCAATTTAATGAGCCTTTTGTTTTTTGAAAAAAATGCGAGGCTAACTAGATATTTCGCAAAAATTATTTTTTTCTAATTTTGTTCGGTGCCTATAGCTCTGTTATTATTGACTTTATAAAAAATATGTAAAGGAAAAAGTTATAGAAAATTATGTGCTTAATAACACAGTCTAACCAAATTTTGTATTTAAGGTATAATTTTTGAGTTATGATAAAAAATTGTGTTTTTTCTAATAGAAATCATAGTCGGTCATGACTTTATAAATGAGGACATTTTTCAGCAATTCTAACGATATACCACTTGACATAGTTATTTTTATAAATAAATAAATTATGGCCATTGTTCTCTTTTTGTTTCCGAACTGTTCAAGTAGTAGGCTATGGAAACAATTAATAGATGCAAGCGACAATTATTGACAGGTGCATATCATTTAGTTTCTAATTTATGTTGATTGAGGTTTCGTAAATAATCAATATGAATTTTTCTAATCAAGAAAAGCGTGATATGATTGAGTGTTACTTTTTGTGCCATAGAAATGCCGTACAAGCTGCACAACAGTATTTCTAACGGTATTTTGATCGTAGCCAGCCTTCTCTACCTATCTTTAAGAGACTGTATGATAATTTGTGAGAGTATGATTTTTTTTGTAAACCAAATAAGACTACAAGAGGCATTAATGAAGAGGCAGAGCTAAACGTATTGGCACGTGTAATGCAAAATCCATCGATTTCAACCCGAGAAATTAAAACTGAAGCAGGCACGTTACAACGTACTGTTGTAAGAGTACTGAAAAAGCATAGGTTTTATCCCTATAAATTATCAGTTGCACAAACACTACACCCTGATGATTACAATAAGCGTATTGAATATTGTACTTGGTTTAGTAACATGTGTGAAGCTAACCCTCAGTTTACATTTAAAGTTTTGTGGACGAATGAAACACGATTTACGAACTGCGGCACGTTTAATAGACATCATCAACATCTATGGATGCAAAAAAATCCGCATCATGTTAAACAGAGGAGACCCCAAATTAAGTTTGGATTTAATGTTTGGTGCTGCGTCATTAGTTCAACAATTCTTGGTCTGCACATTTTTTACGATACATTAACTGGTGATCGTTATCTTCACTTTCTGCAGAACGATTTTGATAATATGTTAGATGAATTACCCTTACAGACACGTGGTATGCTCGAATGGTTTCAACACGATGGGGCACCACCACATAATCAGCTAACGGTACGAAATCATTTAAATGAAACATTCCCGAATTCATGGATAGAAAGAAACGCGCCGGTTACATGGCCATCTCGATTCCCCGATCTATCTGTTTTAGATTTTTATTTATGGGGAATGGTAAAAAATAGGGTGTATCAAAAGTCGTACGACACAATAGATGACCTTAGAGAAGTTGTACTAAAAGCTTTTACTAATATTGATGAATATTTCGTTAGAAAAGCAACAAATTCGGTTTTATAAAGGTGTAACTTGTGCATTAATCATAATGATAATCTTTAGTCTTAAATACTTTACTTACTTTAATTACGTTGTTTTGGTACTACTTTATTTATATTTTAATTTCCTTTATTGTTTCTTAACTTACCGTTTGTCATACTCTGTTTATTAGTTTCTCAGAAATTATTTTTATGTAAAATTGTAACTCCAACGGAATAAATATTTCACACCAAAATGATTGTTTATAATTTCGAAATTAAAAGAAAATTTTTAATAACTAACTTGAATCTATCAATTGTTTCCATAGCCTACTACTTGAACAGTTCGAAAACAAAAAGAGAAAAATGGCCATAATTTATCTATTTATAAAGATAACTATATCAAGTGGTATATCGTTAGAATCGGTGAAAAATGGCCTTATTTATAAAATTATGAGCGATAATGGTTTCCATTAGAAAAAAAAGTTTGAGTTATAACTCAGGAATTATAGCTTAAATACAAAATTTGGTTAGACAGTGTTATTAAGCACATAATTATCTACAACTTTTTCCTTTACGCATTTTTTATAAAGTCAGTAATAACAGAGCTATAGGCACCGAACAAAATTAGAAAAAAAACTTTTTTGCGAAATATCTAGTTAGCCCTTCATTTAAAAAAAACAAAAAGCTCATTAATTGAGCTCATAAAACTGAAATTCTTTCCCCATTTTACCGTCTCTTTATCTCCAATACTTTCCGAGATTCCCATGCTAAACATTAAAAAAAAACTCACCCTGTATATTATTTTACAGTTTGGTGTGAGATCAAACTGTTATTTGATAAATTACTGAGCCCTTGATGCGCGCGCCCCAAATTAATTAACGAGATCGGTGTCTCTTTATTAAATATCTCCATCTTCCAATAAGTGCGTTTTTTGGCTTAATTAATTTTGAATGTATTGCTTGCCTGCAAAAAAGCAACGGATTTTTTAGCTAACGGTCATCGGCGATATTTTTTGAGTGAAATTTGGCTGTGTATATAAATTTATGCATCCGGGGTTGTCGTTTGTGAAGCTGAATTTCTGTTTCCTATATTTTAAGGGCGCGCTCTGCTATCTTACGTTTTTACCGGATAGCGTATTATTTTTTCTTTTTAACGAATCCACATACGACCCCTTTCGGGCCCATGGTATATCTTTCATTGCTCTTTTTAAATTAGCGGCTCTCTGTAAATGAAATTTGAGTATTTCTTACGGCCGCTGTGCAGGCGTGGCTCGAGGTGGTCAACTTCATCTGTCCCTCGGACGTGCGAACGTATGACCCGGGGTGGACAACATGTGGACCGTTGCGTCGCCGTGTGAATTTTCTTCCCGGTCGAACTTCGTAACAACGCAAAATTAATAATTTACTGCTAGTGCCGCAGACTGTTTCAAAATTATGAAAATATTAAGTGTCTAACTTTTTTGTCTTTCAGTGTTTAACAGCAAATATGCTACACAAGTAATAACTCAAGTAGGTCCTTAGAACGATAAAGCAGGGCACTAGTGTTTAAACATTGCGTTATTGGTAAAATTACCATATACATACTGCAAAAAACTTGACAATTACAATAAAAACATACTAACTCTATTTAATTAAACAGGTAAGAAACACGTGCAATTCACAACCAGTGCGTACTATGCTAGACAAAGGTGACAAATGTTAAAACACCTAATCATAACTCAAACGTTACTGCTTAGTAATCTGACTCGGAAGCGTTAAGTAAATCACCAGTATCCAGCGAGGCCCCTATACTATAACCGTGATGCACAGATTGGTGGCATTTACATCTACCAACCATCGATCTTGGCTGGACGATAACATAATGCTGGGATTTCCTCACGTAACTAGTCACAAAATACCTACAGTGGCTCTATGCCCAGAAGATCTACGAAACGATACCCTACACAGCAGCTGACAAACTGGAACCCGAAACTCTTAATCTCAGCTGAAGAGAGGCGCCAGGTTATATGAAGAGAGTTGCTAGTAGGCGAAGTCAAAGTTTACGTGCTTTTACGATAAGTGAGGTTATATTACTAAATCAATCAAGACGCATTGTCACGAACGAACGGGTTTGATAGACAATTAGAAGATAACACTACGATGAAGCCATGGTTAAATGACAATTTCTGTTGGAATTCATAATGCTGATGTAATCAGTCACAAAGGCTCGCAAAATTAACTTCCACTAACTTTGTCTTCAACCAAATCCACGTCAACGTGAGTGCAAAGAAATTTCAAACACCAAATGCGCGAGGCACGTCCTAAAAAGTGTGTTAGAGAAAGCCAGCCCGTGAAAAACCGGGAAAGACCCGAAAAGGGGAAAATTAAGCAGCGAATTCTCGCAAAGGACCCCGCTGCCCACCGATTCTTTTTGTAACTGCACCAACACGCCATTGTGTTTTCCCTAAGTTTGTCCATTTGAAGAAGAGTTGTATAGCGCTGTTGTTTCAGATTTTGCGTTATTTAATTTTAGAAGTGATAATTACCAGTTCTTTTCAAAAACTGCAAATATAGAAAATATAGTGAAAGATTTTTTATTTTCAGGTGTACTTTAATCTAAAGTGATTTTATGACAATTAATCAAACCGCAAGTGTCTCTAGCTAGCTACAGAGGGTCACGGGCGAGGTTGGAAAAAATGCGGACTTACCTGGGCTTCCACCTTTTAATGTCTATCTAGCTCATACTATCAGTTCCATGCAGTGGTACAGATTAAAAAGGGGGACAACATACCCCTGCCCCTGATTCGGACAGCCATCCATTACCAGAGAATAAATGGCCGATGACTACAGGAAAACGCAATGTACAAACAAAAACGTATATTTTATTTACACAAGACTATAGATAAAAAGATCCTGCCTCGGACACTGTTCGCTATGCAATTTATTACTATCTGGAGAAAATAATCCTACGGTAATATCGCCGTAACAAGCTAGACATTAGCGATCCTATTAGGCTGGACACAATCCAATCGCTCTATTAACAAACAAAATCGGGAAATTGTGTCCGGCGAAATCGACTAAAATATTTTAGAAGATTGAAGTTTTTATTATTACTTTAGTTAAGACCGATTAAATAACAATACAGTACTAAATAACTCCATTACACGTGCATAACAAGTAAGGTTTCTCTTTTGAAACGAAAACCTTCTCCGCAGGGAAAATAGGCCTTGCAGCAAATACGAACACAATCAGCCCCGATTAGCGCCCACAGCGAGAACCACGCCGGTTGCCAAGCAGCATGTCGCCTCACGATGTGATTCGAAACTACGCAGCGAAACTAAAGATGTCGAGCATTTGCTAGTTGCGATCCACCAGTTGAAACAACTTAGCAAATGGTGCCGATTTATTTCATACGTTTTTTTTTGTAAACTTGTAGGTATTAATCTATTTCTGCCCAATTCAGGGTGAATTTGAAGTTATTTACTTTAGTGATCACGATATTGTAAAGTATTACCGTTTTGTAGGGCTTTTACAATTTTGCTTAAAGCTGCATCTTTTTTTATTTTTACGCTACTTTTTGTGCTGTTATGAGTAGTATTTCCACTATTTGTATTTGGAGAGCGTGTATATCATTCTTGCAACTACCGGGTTTCGGAAACTTTGAGAGACCATCCCCATTGTGTATTATTCCAATTGTTTTGATGATATATATATACATATATATATATATATATATATATATATATATATATATAGTTGCTTTCTATACCTGTGAAAACTAAATAAATAATAATAATAATTATTATTATTATTTCCATGTAGATTTATACTTCTATATTTGATGTCATAGTTAAATCCTTGTAAAAATCATATATGCATATAAATATGCATAAACTAGAAAGCGTTTTCTTGGAGTGAAAATATGTGACAGAAAATCGTGACTATTAATCAACGCAAATCTATTTACATATACCCTTTTACTCCAAAGATTATTGCATAGGCTTCCTTGTAGATTTGGAGTTATTTCTGTTATGCTGAACGACTCTTTCTCATCCGTCTGGATATCTGTGCAGAAGCACCACGCCTACCTCATAATTACTTAGGTCCGTGGCTAAAATTATGCTTGCTTAAAAGTTGCCTTGTAGTTTTGTGTAGCTGTTTTACGTAAAAAAATGTTTAATGAGAAATATATCTGTCCTGGACACAAAATAGAAATTGGCAGGGACAACCAAACATGTGGGTTCTTAATGAGAATAACCTTAGGTTAGACTGAGTACGAGATATCTCTAAGATAGGCATTCCAATCAGTCTAAAAAGACAAACATTCAATCAGTGCGTTCATCTAGTTTTAGTATATCGACTTGAAATTTTAACTCTTACTAAAGCATCAGTAAAGAAACTGCAACTTACACAACGCTGAATGGAGACTGTGTGCTTTGTTTAACTCTGAAAGACGTAGTCAGAAAAGAAGAAATGAGAATAAGAACGGGCGTAAAGGGCATTATAGTGCGCATTCCAAACAAAAGTGGAATTTGGTAAGTCACATAGCAAAATTAAATAACTGTAGTTGAACAGAGAAGATTGTTCAATGGCGACAAAAATCCGATAAACACTGTCAAGGAAGGCCATCAGCTAGATTGAAGGACGACCTTAATAGAGACTCAACCAAATTCGTTGCAAAGGTTCAGAATAGAAGCAATTTGAAGCGTCGTGAGGACCACTATGCCCAGCAGTGGACAAATGAGGCTAGTTAATGATGAAGTAACAGCTGATATAGACGATGTATTGGAGTAAGACTCGTTGTCACTAAATAGGGTAAAAAAGTGGGATCCGATGTTCAAGCGTGGACGCCAGAGCTGCGAAGATGACCCCCGCAGCGGACGCCCGTTAAGCGCTGTGAATCCAAATATCGTTAAAAAGTCCAAGGTATTATTTTGGTTAGCCGCCGTGGTAAAGTGCAACAAGTAACTAGGACCACGTTAATCACAATTGAACGGGGTTATTATATAACTACCAACGTTTTAGATATGAATAAGCTTTCCTTTCGTTGGGTGCCGCGCCTGCTGTCTTCGGAGCAAAAGCGTGAACGTAAAGGAATTTCAGTTCAATGTCTTAGCCATTTTATAAGCGTTTATAATGATTTGAAGAGCTAATTTGTAACTATGAATGACGCAAGAATTCCGCACTACCCACTTGAAACCAAACAACAGTCGTTGCATCGGAAACACTCTTCTACCCCAACATCCGCTGGAATACGATAGCGTCTATATTTTGGGATGCCAAAGCTATAATCTTAATTGACTATTTGGAAAAGAATAATGCGATAAACGGTCAATATTATTGTACATCATGGTAACGCACCATACCATATCGCCAAATCCAGCACCGAAAAACTTGCTGATTTGCATTTCAATTGATCTCCCATAGACCTTATTCTATGAATTTGGCTTTCAGTGACGTCTTTTTATTCCCAATTCTGAAGAAGTTCTTGGACGGCAAGAAATTTCCGTCAAGTGAAGAATTTATCAACGCAGCCAACAGCTCAACGAATTGGCGTAGGGGTGAAAGACCCTTGAACATCGTTCAACTCACAAGATTTCACCCAAAATGCATGTTTCTTCTTCTACATTACATACCTACACTCCTTTTAACTGATAATACAAGGAAGGGATCTTATAATACTGCAGCAAAGGGTCACTTAAGTGAAGCTTTGTATCAGTTAGATTCGAAGGAAACTTTTACGCGTTGCCTCTCATACTTTAAATTCCGTGTTACATAGACTGCTTGGAATTTGCATGCACAAACTGCAATTGGTCCGAGTTTCGAGTGCATTTAGAATACCAAATGGGCCGTGGAGTGCGGAAGCATTGTTGTTTCCCGAGAATGTTTAAAAGTTGCATCCTAGAACACGCGAGTGTAGTGCCGGTTCCGGGGCACTAATAAGTTAACAACTCCTTCCTCGCGCGACCTACAACCAACAAAAGCTGCTCGAAAATTATTCGCCGAACAAAGTTTTTAGCAGGAAATAAGCTCTAATTGACAACATTAGTCAGAAACAACTCTTTCTGCACCAGTCAGGATGACCTGCGCTCTTAATTAGGCCTTAACATGAAAAGGCTCTGAATATTGCTATGCACTAATATGGCAATAATTGAGTTAGATTCGAATTCAATTTCAATTTGCTTGGCAATTTCGAGACGATGTAAATATCAACTGAATTAGCAAATGATCAGCAGATATGTTACGAATTAGATTCCTAGTTGTGATGTCGCATGCGCTCCAGATAAATTAAATTGCCAGTCCGGATTCAATAATTAAGGCCAGAACTCGGTGCACGTTTGCCCTTTGCAAGATGCATCTCCCATCTTCAATCAAGCGGCGCTGATGTGTCTATTCATAAAGGAGATGGATTAGTGTCGTTTGTAAACGGTAGCGTGACGAAAGTTAATTTCCGTAATGCATATGTTTCGGCCATTGCCGAACGTTTTATTCCGTCAAAATAGATAAAAGACAAAGAATGGCCAAATGGATCTTCAAATCTCTCCTTAGAATGGATTTATGTCGACTACTTGTAGTGGTTATAACTGGTGTTGCACCTCTTAATAACAAGAAAATTAAAAGATAACTGTTTTCGTATCCATTTACGAAAGAATTAGTGCAATTAAATTCACGGCACATTTGGAGAGCATAGTCTGGACGACAGAAATGAGCAATGCGAATCGATGCAATACTTGATATTTCATGAGAGCCAGAAATTTATATACTTGGAAAACTCCACATGATAACTCAGATTAGATAGTTCGAAACGAAATCAATTATATTATGGTAAAGAGGACGTTAAAGAAGTGAATGAGATCTGCAAATGCTTTTGAAGGAGCAACCGTGAACTAAACCACAACTTGTTTCAGATTACAACTTTTTTACTACCTGAACCGACCTAAAGGTTGGCACTCGGCTAGCCAGGTGGATGGGCGTGTTCTTAAATTAAAAATACAGTGTACTTGCTAATGTGGAATTGGCGGAAACAGAGGAAGGACGTGTATTATTGTTTAGTCGCCAGCTTAATGGTTAATAATCAACCAATGTTGTACTGAGAAAGCCTCATCGTGGACGACCTTGCCCTCGCTTTCGGAAAATTATCGTGTTCTATGCTTAAAATCGAACTTAGCTGCGCAAACTGTTTGCAGTTTGGTTCGGCTCAGTTGAAGCCTGGGTCCTATCATATTACTCTTAAGGAATTCTACCTAAGCGTTACGTCATGGTCAGTGTGCAAGTCGTTCACTGTTCCAAATTACAATTAACACTCCCAGATGGAGATGTCTGCAATATTTAAGCCCATGCAGCCAACGGCATTTAACTACTTCAAACAAAAATATTGTATAATAATAAGTGATAATGCTCATAAAATGGAATTTACACACTAATGTTAGTGTCTCTGAAATGAAGAGCTCGAGCCTTCGCATTCAGATGTGCAAAGAAGTTCATACCTTCTTCGCCGCTGCTTGAAATCAATGTCTTACGAATTCTAAAATTCTACTCAAGTCAATCAAACTACCTCGCCGAAGTCTGTATAAAATCTGAACTTCTTGAAGAGTCAAAATTAGTGATGGGCTTATTCGAATGAAAAATAACCGGTTATCCGGTTATTGAAATAACCTATGTAAATCGGTTTTCGTTAGAAGTATTCGAATGAAAAATAACCTCATGCTGATACGTACTACGCTTTGAATATAAAACCTCTAGTCAAAGGTACTACGTGCCGTATCTCAGCGACTTACGCAGTGCTCAAAATTCTTCTTCTTCCTTCTTCTTCTTAGGCATATGCCTATTTGTTCTTCGATTACTTTGCCTATCTTTACTCTTTGCTTAGGTTGTCGCTCCATCTTTTTCTTGGTCTTCCTACTCTGCGGTTTCCTATTGGCGACTTGTCTCTAGCTATTTTGACTATTCTTTTTTCGTCCATCCTATTTATGTGCTCGTTCCATTCATGCTTTCTTTTTAATGTCCACTCATTCATGTTCTCTACGTTGCATGTCCTCCTTATATTTTCACTCCTCTCTCTGTCCAATAGCGTTTTCCCAACAACTCGACGCAGTACTTTCATCTAGCTTGTTTCTAACATTCTTTTTGTTTTTGAGGTAGCAGGCCTGGTTTCTGCGGTGTATGTCATTATTGGCCTCACTGTGGCTTTATAAATTCTTGATTTCGCTTCAACCCCTATATATTTGTTCTTCCATATTGTGCTGTTGAGACATGCTGCTATCCTTGTTGCATTGTTCACTTGCTGTCTTACTTCCGTCTCGACGTCACCGTAGCCAGATATTTCTACGCCCAAGTACTTGAATTTGGACACTTGTTGAGTAATTTTTCCATCGACAGCTAGCTTACATATTAGAGGCGTTTTGGATGTTGTCATACATTTTGTTTTTGAAGCGGATATCACCATGTTGTGCGATTGAGCTGTTTCATTGAATTGGTACAGCAGCCTTTGCCTTGTACTGCGTCATCGGCATAACACAGAATAGTGATATTACGGTTTCCCATTGTGTATCCTCTCATATTTCGCACCTTCCTTATGATTTTGTCCATAACGATATTGAACAGTATCGGACTTAATGAGTCTCCTTGGCAAGTACCACTTTCTACTGAAATTGGTTGGGTTAATTCTCCATCGACCTTAGCTTGTATTTTGTTTTCTGCGTAGTTGTTTTCGATTACTTTAATTATATTATACGGTATGTTCAGCTCGTACAATAGGTGTATTATGTCTTTCAGTTGAATTCGATCGAAAGCTTTTGTCAGATCCACAAAGCACATGTAGGCAGGCCTGTTGTATTCGATGGACTTTTCCGTTATTTGTCTTATAACGAATACGGCGTCTGTACAGGATCTTCCTGTCCTGAATCCCTGCTGTTCGTCTTGCAGAATTGTGATACTATTTATTTTGTTCGTGATAATTTTAGTTGTTAGTTTCAGGGTTGTGCTTAGAAGATTTATGCCCCTGTAGTTATCTGGTATTTTTTTGTCTCCTTTTTTTAAACATGAGAATCGTGGTGCTAATCCGCCACTCGTCTGGTATTCTCTGGAGATCGAAAATTTTATTGATCAAGCTGGTTAGTTGTCTAGTGAGGTGTTTTCCTCCATATTTCAATAACTCAGTGGTTATGTTGTCTTGACCAGTGCTTTTTCTGTTTCTTAACTGCTGGAGAGCTGCTTGTACCTCTGCTTCTTCTACTACTACATTGTCATTAACTGTTATTTCGGGCGTGTTTTGTTCCAATATACTGTCTTGCTTGCTGTATAGTTCCTTAAGATATTCCATCCAGGTTTCTTTTGTTATATGTTTAGTCTGTATGAGCTCATTAATTTCTTTTCTCTGTGTTCTGACTAGCCTCCATATTTGTTTCTGATGTCCGTAGAAGTCATTTTCCATTCTTTTAGAGTATATTTCCCAATGTTCTTCCTTTGTCTGTCTTACCAGTGCTGTCGTTTCATTTCGTACTGTTTTATATTGTTCGTATGACTCTATCGTTCTCGATGCTCGGTACTTTAAGTATGCTTTTTTCTTTTCTTCGCATTTTTGTTTCACTTCTTTATTGAACCAGGGTGTCTTGTTAAACTTTTTGTGTATCTTGTTTGCTGTTCTGGTACCGAGTGCTTCTACGGCTGCTTCTTTAATATTTGTTTTTAGTATTTCCCAACAATTGTTTATATCCCCAATTTCGTTTATCGGGTGTCTGTCAATTTTCTCTTTAAGTCTGTTTTGGTATAGTAATTTTACAGGTTCGTCCCATAGCGACTCTATTCTTATTTTGGCTCAAAATTCTGTAAATATAAATACGTCATAACTCATAAACAAAGCAGGTTGTACTGAAAACACCATTTGGTTATCGCGTACCTACCTCCTATCATAAAAAATATCAAATTATAAAATTCTGGGGACCTGAAACCTGAACGACTAAAAACAATTTTTTATTTGCTTATATTTCCAAAGGTTCAAAACAAGAGGCTGCGCTTTTAACCCGCCCGATCGATAAAGATAAACGTTTTGCGACTGTTTTTATTGCGATTAGGAAGCAGTCCCGCATATTTCTTTCTTTCTAGACTTCTTAATAAATACCTCTTAATTTCCAATACATAACACATAATGTACGGTCGGCGCCTTAGAAATCGGGCACTACACACATATATCTTGCATGTATTTTTTAAGTGTATAAACTGGGTTTTTACAGTTATTATAATGACAGGCATTTTATTCGCCTTTTTCGATTATCGAAAGAATTAGTTCGTCAGTTAATTCAGTTTGTTCAGCCCTTTCTAGTACATCCTTCTAGAACTTCAGCTTTAGATGTCCAGACAAAGGTTTTGGTTGCGCTCCGATTTTATGCTGCTGGAAGTTACCAACAGGACACGGGATGTAATTTTCATCTAGCTGTAAGTCAGTCATCCGTAAGCCGGTGTATTCATGAGGTTACAGCTGCTTTAAATCAACCTGAAATTTTTAACGATTGGGTAAGATTTCCACAACGCCTTCATCAGCTGGAAGTTCTTCGTAGAAACTTTTATGAATTATACGGCTTCCCGGGTGTGGTGGGATGCATAGATTGCACCCATGTAGCAAGTTACCCTCCAAGAAGATCCTGTGTATCCCGAACATATACCTATACGTCAACAGAAAGAATGATCATTCTATTAATGTACAGCTGATCTGCGATTGAAAACTAAAAATAATGAATGCAAATGCAAGATTTCCTGGTAGCACTCATGACGCATTCATTTGGAGGAATTCAAATGTGAAAATGTTGATTAATTTACATCAAAGACCTCCTGGAACATTTTACTTGTTAGGAGATTCTGGTTATCCATTACGACCATGGCTATTAACCCTTTTAGAAGTAGATCCTGAGCCAGATACCCCCGAAGAAGCTTATAATACTTGCCACAAAAGCACCCGAAGTACAATCGAAAGATGCAATGGTCTTTTAAAAACTAGATTTCGGTGCTTACTAAAACACAGGGTGTTACATTATGCTCCCAATGTGGCATCACGAATTATAAATGCTTGTATAGTTCTACACAATATGTGTTCGAACATAATATACCGGAACCAGAAGCAGAGGAAATCGACATGGACGATTTCGGAACTTTGGTTTTCAACGGTAATCATAATGAAGGAGCTGTTGGTAGAGTAGATCCACAGTTAGCCCAAGCACGTAGATTACAGCAACAAATAATTAGAAATTATTTTTCCTAATTGTCTTAGGAATATTTATGTCCTACCAGTACAATAATTGAAATTAATGACTCTATTTTAAGGTATCTTAGATACAAAATAACGCTCCAGGGCAATTATTTTCTTCATAAGAACACTAGGGTTATTATGAAAAATTAACAGTATTTGTTTCCATGGATACAACTTTATTATGCACCACTGTCACAATGAAAATTAATGACAGCTCAGCTAATGTCACAAATCTAAGTTAGATCAGCAACTAGATCAATCTTAAATACTATATCATAGTAATTATATAAATTGAATATGAATATGAATTAGGTAAGAAAATTGTCAGGACATAAAACCTTGAAGGCACCACGGGCATTATGAGCTAAGAGCCCGCGATTGTTGTACACACCTCGGGCCAAAGGCCCTCGGTTAGTACACTAACAATCTTGGGCTCTTATTTTACTCATAATGCCCTCGGTACCTTAATAACTATTAATAAACAAGAAAATCAATAATATAAATGATTAATAAATTAAGCACATTTTATTTACAAGTAACAACTAATTAATCGAGTAAGAGAGTAGTTAACTGAACGGAAAAATAATTAATCAAACAATTTATTGTGGTACCAGATACCTCTATATGCAATGCTTATATTTTTTTTAGCTACATCTTCTAATGAATAGGCGATTTCCTTACAAACTTATAAATTTTGCTCTTGTAGTTCCACCTGCTTCGCTAGTAGTTCTATTTTTTTTCATAGTACTATTTTTTAATTTCCATCTTACTCTTGGATGTTGACACGAACTGCTCGGTGGCTTGTATTGTGTTGGTTAACCGGTGAGCGACAACTGTTCGCCTTTTTTCTGTTCGTTTCCGTTTGACGATTTCGGCTGCTGCTGCAGGTGCTGGTGGTGGTGGTTCTGCTGTAGGTGGTGGTGGTTCTGCTGTAGGTGGTAGTGGTTCTGCTGTAGCTGCTGATGGTGCTGCTGTTGGGTGTGGTTCTGGTACTACTTCTGCTATGATCTGTACTTCCTGAGCACGAAGTTCAGCTGCGGGGGCACTCTCGGCTTCTGGATCGTCCTCTATTAAAGTTGCAGGAGATTCCGCAACGTCAAAATGTCCATCCACAGCTGTCGTTCCTAAAATGCCCAAAATTCCCGCTTCGGTTGGGGTTAGTAATTCCTGGGAGGTTTGGCCCCCGCCTGTTACTCGAACATGCTTCTTAATATTGGCACTTTTCTGTTTGGTCGCCCTTTTAAGGTCTTACCAAACCTAAAGAATGAATTATTATATACATTATACATACACATACATACATCAATAACGTGACATCCATGGCACATTATTACTTACCTTTTTCTATTGACGCCAATCCTTTTGTGCCCCAGGAATGGCATTTAAAGTGGCTGTCAGTTGCTGCCATTGAGTGGCCGCCTCCTTGAAAGTGAATTCGTTAGTAAACTTTCTGCTTACTAACTGTTGATTATCTCTTAAAACGTCAATTAAAGTTTGCTTCTGCAAACTTGATAGTTTAGGTGTTCTTTTAATATTCGACACGGTTTCGCCATTCATGTTTATTACATAAAACTAAATACACTTGTAATCAGCAAAACCAACCTTGACCACAGCTGATTTTGACAACCAGAACGCACATGTAGTATGAGCACGCATCGCGTGGCCTACGCCTGCCTAAGCTCTCATTGGCTGGAAACGAGTTTTTCGTGTGGCAACAATATCGACATCGCTCCGCCGGGAAAAATAACTCCCCATCGTTCGAGAATACAGTGCAGCACTCGCATAAAATTCTCATGCGAATTTTGCCAGGAGAAATAATTCGCATAGGATATTTTTCGCAAGAGTTCGAGAATAGGCGTCCAGGAAGGTACCTGGCGACCGGAATCGGGTACACATACTAACATACATACCCCGCACAGCACGTTTAGGCACCCCCCAATACGAGGGAGGGATCTAGTGGGCTGGAGTCTTCACCAAAAGATCCACACAGCCGAGACGGAGATTTGGTATAGTGGGTTCATTAGTCGGTTGGCACGAATTTTATAGATATTTGACTCAGAGTGGTTTTCGATATGAGGGAATTTCAATACTTCGTACACTTCGTGTCGAAATAATAACTCTATTACGCGAAACCTCTCTTCTGACTGAAGATTGACGAAGATGTCCGACGAACATAAAACTCTTAAGGTGCAGCTTTGCATGTATACTAGGTAAGCCTTAAGGACTTACAAAATAATCATTCCAACTCAATGATCGTCATTGCTTACACCTCGCATGAGAATTTTCATTAATAGTTGGAATTGACAATTAAGAAATGAACGAATACCAATATCTATGGTGGGCAGTAGAGATGGGTGCTTAAGTGAGTACTCACTCACGTCACGCACGTTTCACGCTTGCTTTAAACACTCACGTTCACGGCGTGACCCGCCACTCACGTTCACGGCGTGACCCGCCACTCACGACGTGACCCGCAGCTTTTAGTTAAAAATTCAAATTCAGATAGAACAGAATGTTCAAATTTAAACCAATGAACAGAACTAAAAACTTTAAAATAAAGTAGGCTTTGCACATGAACTAATTTACGTGATATGTTGCAATCAGAATAGTAGACAAGAACAAAGAAATAGATGAAAATTGATTACAATAGCTTAGAACAAGGGATAAATACTGTTTTCGCAATCACATTGTAATGTGTCAATTTCATGACATGTGAACAGCTGGGAACTAGATGATTCCTGAAACTAGCCGGGAAATTATTACATACCCCGAGACCTGGAGACTGGGTTCTTTTCATGGTAACAAAAATATTGAGTGGGTTGTTTTCATGGTAACAAAAATATTTGCTACATCAAGATATCTATTATTCAGAATTCAATTGTAGTTATTTTTAAAATTAGATGATTGCAAATAAAGTATACATACTACGGTGAAAAGTTTCATTCCTGTCTCCCGACAGGAATGAAACACTTCCCACCTGGGTATGTAATATACTATTTCTCGCAAAAAGGTTTCTTGCAACCGTCTTCAAAGACATTACTTTGAATATCAAAGGCTGTCATTAAAATTGACGTTTCCCCTACTGATACGTGTACAAGAAGGTGTATGTTACTAGGTAACACTTGTAATTCCTAGGTTTAACAGTACTTTTACGTCCAAGGAACTGAAAGTAAGTTCTACTTGGTCGCCTATAGATGCAGTCACGCGATTGACTGTGGACACAATACAAGTGCGAAGCTGCGTCGCTGCAGGCTGCCACACAGAAATACAATAACTTCCCGCTCTAGCTCTATATTTTCTACATGTCGAGCATTGCGAGAGCGGGGCACCCTGCAGTGTTTTCTTCGTTACTAAATATTTAACGTGAATATGTTTTTCGGACTTTTTCCACTGTCTAGGGTGTAAATCACACAACGTTTCGGGAGTTCTGATCTACTCCCGTGAGCCGGCCCAACTGTTTTCAGGGTACGCGGCCATCCCTAGTGGGCAGCTAACGGAAAATTCAAGTTAATGCAGTAATACCTACGTAACTATTATGTAATACGCCGTGGCAGACAATTGATAATAACATCAGAAATTAGCGAAACGCACGAAGCCGAACAAGAACAATATTGTACTATAAGTCATAACAGAATAATACAAAATCAAAGTGGAGGATAATAACATGTTTTGTAAGAGAGATAATTAAGAAAAGATTAAACTCCCCGTCTGGTTGTGTCACGTTTTCATCGTCACCGATCGGGTTTGTTTCATCCGTGATCGCGCTTACTTCTTTAGCTCACCCCTTCCACTTTATAATACAACAAGCGCGTGTTCTACGTAGCGTTCCTGAGTAGTAATCAGATTTTCTCTAGCAGGGTAGTTTTAATCTTGCCGACTAAACTTTTTTCTTTTCTTCGAATTAATGTAATTTATCCTCATCGATGTTGTTATAGAATATAGACTATTAACCAAATTAAGTTTAGTATCGTTAAGATCTTTATTATTGCAGTGAGTGCAGTAATGGATATTGCCGCACTCTTTTTATATAAAAAAATACATTGAATCAGAATTTATTGATGAAGATAAAATATTGAACAATACACATTTGTTTATGGCACTTGACGAGACTCGTTAAGATGCTAATAATCAAACTTGTATCGTTAATATCTATTATGTTACTAAATGTCTGTTTTAACTATTACAGTTTTATTAGAGTATAAGTATTTCGTGAGGTTAACACGTGTAGTTAATCAGTGCAGTTTTAAGCAAGTCTGCAGGTTAGTGCTTATTGTGATTAAAACGTAACTGATACACACCTAATCCTTATCCCAATACCGTTATAGAAATCATTCCTATCTAAGTCATAACAATTACCCAATTAACCTTATAACTTTCCCTATGCCGGGGATTGTCCCCAAGGCAGTTGCAAATGCAACCAGCAAAACACACCAACAATATGGAAAATAAATTATCAGGACCCAGCTGCACTTCCAGCCAAAGAAGTTCGGCAAATAATAATATATCAGATAGCAACACAAATACTAAAAACTCAAACCCTAATCAAACTAAAACATACTCAAGCGTTACTAAGAACATATTCCAGTATCCTAAAAAAGAACAGGGAATAATCTTAAATGCAACCGAAGGTCTAAAAATAAAAGAATACGTATACGCAATCGGTAATTTAATTGACCCAAAAACCATATTGGCCGCTTCAAGGCTTTCAAATGAACGAATTTGCATATACCTCTCAACTAAAACTTTAGTCGATGAATTTTTAAAAGAACACCAATCTATCCAAATAAATGGCAATCAAATTACAATTAGAAGACTAATAACACCGTCCAAGAAAATAATCCTGTCCAATGTTTGCCCAACTATCCCTAACAAAGTGATAGAAACCGCACTGCTGAACTTAAACATAAAAATCACCTCACCGGTTTATTTTATAAAAGCGGGATTCTCGGAAGCCAACTATTCACACATTGTGATCTTCCGCAGATTTGTATACATCGTTCCCGAAGAAAACACTATTCTTCCTGATTCAACGCTAATAAATTATGGCGACGATAATTACCGTATTTTCTTACAGTTTGAAGAACCTAAATGTTTTAAATGCAATCAAGCAGGACATATTGCTTCCAAGTGTGATTCCTATACTGAAGAAATAGTACAAGAAATAATGTTACCCAGTAATAAACGCCCGCCACCATCTACTTCTACCGCAGAAACAATAGACGATAATGCTGATGGCTTTATAAATCTAAACAAACTTAATGCAGAATTTCCAAAAGATAACGAAACACAAATAATCCAAACATCTGATGAAGAAGTGAACTCTTCAACTAAGAAAAAGAAAAAGAAACCCCTGTCCCAAAGAAACAAAAAACCAAAAACCGACACAAACCAGAATGAACCGACACTACAAGAATTACTTGAACCGATAAAACAACTAATCGAAATAGACAAACACAAAAAATATACCTTTTCATATAAAGAATTTGAAACTTTTATAACCGAAATATATGCGGCACCTAATCCCTTACGAACCGCCGACATATTTATGAGCAACGTAGAACTCCTTCTTGCTACGCTCCAAGATTTCTACAGTACACTAACTTATCGTAAAATTAAATACAGATTTACGAGAATAATTAGCAATATCAAAAAACAACTTGATCCAACGGGACATACAACAGATCTAACCTCTGCATCTAAGTCGCAACAAGTAAACTCAGATTCTTGTTTCTAAAAATAATCATTAATCTAATACAATTCAACTGCAACGGATATTTTACTCATCTGCCGGAACTCCAAACTCTATTACTAAATCATCAACCCAATATTATATGTCTTCAGGAAACACACTTCAAAGAAGGTAAACCAGTAACTATCAAAGGCTATAATCTAATAAATAAATGCAGAATCACGACACACGCTAGTGGGGGTGTCAGTATAGGCGTTAAAGACAACATTTATTATCAACCCGTCCAACTAAATACTAATCTAGAAGCCATCGCTATCCAGGTATGGCTTTCACGTCAGTTAACCATCTGCAATATATATATCCCACCGGACTATTCACTTGATTATTCCGAAATAAAAGAGGTTATCAAACAATTACCCTCTCCCTACATCTTAGTAGGAGACTTTAATGCCCATAACCTGCTCTGGGGCAATGAACGCAACAACAATAAGGGAAGAATAATCGAGAAAGCCATTGACAACTTCGATCAATTAATACTCCTAAATGACGGACGTGCTACCCACTTCAACGCAGCAACAAATTCTTTCTCTGCAATAGACCTGTCACTCTGCCATGCTCAAATAGCACCTTTAATATTATGGAATGTAGACAATAATCTATATAATAGTGACCATTTCCCGATCCATCTATCAACTAATATTTCTACTGACCTGGAAAGTAACGTAACTTTACCTAAATGGAAAATTGACAACGCCGATTGGAAAAAATACAAATTATGTCTTCAAAGGTCTCTTCCGACTTTTACTAATGAAGAGCATATCGACCACTTAACATCTACAATCACACAGAGCATTCTAGACGCCGCACAGTGGGAGGAATTAGGATTCCAAGTGGCCAAAAATATAAAAATTCTCAAGATACATTTTTAATAAAATCTATTTATATGCGTTTTGTATGACTTACTGAAGGATGTTATCAAGTTAGCTAAATGATTTGTGCATACGTCAAACGCTAGGTAACTGTCAAAGTGGGAACACTGATTTATGTTTATAGGTGTGTTGAGCGTATTTAACATTTATTAATGAAATAGAAGTTATACTATTAAACATGTTTCTATGAAAATGAATGAAGCTACAGAAGGTACATAATATTTATCCTTAATTCTTTTGTTTCGAAAACAAAAACACCTTATTTTAAAACTAGTAGGTTATCTCAAACTTTTACTAAATTTATTAGAGTCGAAAAAATTATTAGAGGCTATTATATCTTTATTGTTGTTTTCATATTATGCATTCACATCCTTTTTATAAAATGGCGTATACTTTATCTGCAAAAACTTGCAAAAAATGCAGTTGCGAATTTTTATTTTTCAGGGGATATTAAAAAATAAAAAATAAAAAAAGCTGTTCAACAAGTTAAGAAATCGGTATCTAAATCTTTACCACCATATACAGATGTGACACTGTTTCTTAGTCAATTATCACCCGAAATGACCAAAATTGACATTACTTTAACTATAATATTTTATAACAAAATACTTAATATCATAATTTAGAATATTGAAGATTTGGTCATTTTAACTTTAAAACTGTCAAATTTTGGAGCTAAATAAATCTCACAATCGAATTCTACAGATTAAAAAATGCAAATAACAATGTCATATCATTTTTGGCCAGTTAAAATTTTATTTCCTCCCACTGTGCGCCGCCTCAGAAACCATTCCTGTGAAGAATACCTCTCCATATAAGTACAAAATTCCATGGTAGAACAAATTATGTTCCCAGGCGGTTAAAGACAAAAATAAAGCTTTCAATATCTACAAAAAGCATAAAACTGTAGAAAATTTAATCCGCTTCAAAAAACTTCGAGCCATATCTAGAAGAACACTAAGAAACAGTAAGGCAGAATCATGGAAAAACTATGTTAGCTCTATAAATACTCAAACATCAGTTAAAGAGGTATGGCAAAAAATTCCCAGTATAAAAGGACACTTCTCAAATTTTACAATAAAAGCTCTAAAATCTCCTCAAAACGAACTAATAACATCTCCAAAACAAATAGCAAACACTCTAGCGTTACATTTCCAAAACTTGCATAATAGCAAGAGAAACGATACAGTAGTAACACTAGATACATTGCAATCCATAGACACATCGCAAGAAGTAGAAACATATAATGAACCTTTCTCAACGGTGGAATTGCAATATGCCATAGAAAACTCTAAAAACTCATCTCCTGGACCAGATAACATTCATTACGAAATGCTAAAACAATTACCAGGAACATTCAAAGAGTTACTCTTGCAACTATATAATCACATTTGGACAAATGGAGTATTCCCATCAAACTGGAAAAAGTCAATTATTGTACCCATACTGAAACAAGACAAAGATCCAACTATCCCAGGTAGCTATCGTCCTATAGCCTTAACATTTACCATATGTAAAGTTCTTGAGAAAATGGTAAGCCAACGATTAACTTTCTAACTAGAAAGCCATACTCTAATAAGTGAACTACAAAGTGGTTTCAGAAAAGGTCATTGTACAATGGATAATATTTTACACATGGAATCAGAAATTAGAAATGCCTTTATAAATGAAGAACAGCTAATTGCGATATTTTTGGATATTGAAAAGGCGTATGATACAGTTTCGAGAACTAAAATAATAAAAACATTAACTGACTGGGGCATAAAAGGCAAAATGTTGAATTTTATCAAAAACTTTATCCAAAATCGACAATTTAGAATTAGACTAGCATCTACCTATTCCGAAGACTACATACAGAACAATGGAATCGCTCAAGGCTCAGTTCTCAGCGTAATTTTATTTCTTGTTGCAATAAATGATGTAACAACAAACGCCAAATATCCCGTAAAATATCTTCTATACGCAAACGATTTTATTGTGTACATGTCTGATAAAAACGTAAGCTATATACAAGAGCAACTACAACGAACTTTGAGCAACCTACCCGAATGGAGTAAAAACAGCGGATTTCACTTTTCACCCGAAAAAACAAAGTACATTAATTTTAATAGAAAACACCACTCTCATACTCCTATTCTAACCATGAATGGAAAACCCATTCAACATGTGAACAATATACCGTACTTAGACATAACGTTTGACAAACAACTAACGTGGACTTCTCACTTAAAAAACTTAAAACTACTTGTAAAAAAGCCATGGACATCTTAAAAGTAGTATCTCACTATTCATGGGGTGCAGACCAAGACACTCTCATGTTACTCTTTAAGGCTCTAATACGAAGTAAAATTGAATACTCTAGTATCATATATGCTTCATGTAGTCCAAAGTATCTTAATCAAATAAATACAATTTATAATGCAGGGTTACGTTTAATAACAGGAGTACATAGAACAAGCCCCCTCTTAAGCATTTATTGTCTATCAGGAGAACTGCCACCACACTATCGTCGAAATCAGCAAATTATAACGTACTTTGTAAGTCCAAATCCACATCATGTAAATCATAATCTGATGCACAACCTTCTATATGAAAATAACTTCAAATCTAAACCGGCTCTTTCACCACCAGTCCCAATAAAGCCAAAGCAGATAATGGACAATCTAGGCATAGAATTTCCTGACACCTATTTCTGCCGTGAGAAAATCGCCCCTTGGACCATTCCTTGGCCCGAAATAACTACATCTCTCTGCAAATACCCAAAAAACCAAACACCCTCATTCTTATTTAAGCGTTTACTAACCGAAATAATACAGAAGCACCCTAATCACGAACAGATATATACAGATGGTTCTAAATTAAACGGCAATGTGGGTTATGCGTTTAAATGTGAAAATTACAGTGAAATCTATAAACTTAGTGAAAAAAGTTCCATACATACTGCTGAACTCTACGCCATTAAAAAGGCCATACAGCACATTTGCCAAACTTCATCTAAAAACTATTTGGTGTTAATAGACTCGCTAAGTGCATTGGAAAGCATAAAGGACATCTATAGTAATAATCCTCATGTACAAGACATACATAAACTGTTTAGACAATTAAAACTTAAAGGAAAAAGTATCGCTATGATATGGATACCATCCCACATGGGAATTCGAGGCAACGAAGATGCGGACATCGAAGCTAAACTAGCTACCACTACTAATACAATGGAAAACAGTAATACCGTTAAAGATTGTAAGAACTATATCAAAACTGTGATTTACGAAAAATGGAAATGCGACTGGATGGCGACCCAACAAAACAAACTACGAAACATCAAATTAGAAACCGGAAAATGGAACCCAACAACCAATTTAACACGCAAGGATAGGACAACACTGAATCGACTGAGAATTGGACATACCAAATCAACTCATGATTATCTACTGCAGAAACGCGAAGCACCAAATTGTAACACCTGTAATACTCCGTTAACTGTCACAAATATAATCATTGACTGCCCCTTATACTCAACACAAAGGAAGCAACACCAATTTCCAAATAACATCAACGAAGCCCTTTCCAACCGAAGAGATCAAGAAATCAATATAATTAATTTTATCCGATCAATAAATATGTTAGTTTAAACTGAAATGTATAACCACTTAACTTAACGACCATAAGCGCTAATAACCATAGCTGTTGATGCGCGTATTTATTAAAATAAAAAAAGAAAAAAAAGTTTTATTAGAAACATTAAAATATTTTTACTTATTTAGTATATAATTATGAACACTCTTCAACCGTTATTTGAACTAGCGGTGCGCACTCTTGATTAAATGCGTTTAAAGGATTTTCTTCAGCATCTTCTTTATCTACAATGAATTTGAATATTTCTAAAATTATTTTAATTAGAATAAGGCCATCTGTGCAGTGAGCTGTAGAACTAGAGACATATTAATTGAACCCAATAGAAGATTGACTTGGTGAAAAACTCATGAAACCCAGGAAGACAACTAGAGCTCCCGTTATATTTATTGGATGTACAAGCTGGAATCTCAAAAGCAATCTGAGGACAAGAGAAAGTTTTCAGTATAAAACAAAACGCTTTGACTTTATTAGATTTCCAGTAGGGGACAGGCCAAGAGCTCTCTTCGCTTATTACGCGAAGAAGAAATATGCGCAAGAAGAGTTGCTATTAATAGCCGCGCAATGAACTTCAGGTTCAAAAGGAACGCGAAATAATCAACAACTCGCGGCTTAATCCAATTTCCCCCGGCAGGCTGCAGGCCAAGACAAACAAAAAGAATCAGTTCTGGAACAAATACATTAAAAAGTTCCGGCAATCCAATTTTAAGTCGCCAAAATGCTAAAACGTCGGGGAGCGTCAAAGTGCGCCTAATCTGCAAATTTCGCGGGGCGAACGCGTAATTCGATTGCTGGTATGAAATATTTTAGTTTAAAGCGTCGCGGGTATTTGCTTAAAAATCCACGGAATCTGCTGGGGCGGCAATCGAAACACCATTGGATTAAATGCTGAATCAATACATTGCGTAAATTCGCCTCTGCAAATAGTATGAATGCCCTATTAAATTTTTATAAAATTTCGTATCTGGGATTTGAAAGAAAAAACTTCCTGAAAAAGTTTAGATATTTTGAATTGATTTGATGAGAGTTTTTTATATACGTATAGGGTTACCTATACAGAACTACGGGGGCACCTCTAAATCCATCTTATCAATACGGGTAGAAAAGTCACGTCTTTACCCTCTATTGCACAAATTTATTTTATTTTTTAAAAATATGTTTATTACCTATTTGTGGCTCTATAAATATTAGCGCCAAAAATGTTTTATAAGAGTTTCATTAAAAAAATTATGTACAAAACAGTAAGACGAGTTAAAATCTGAACCGCCATCAGGAATGTCTCTTGCGTATTCTACAGTTAGGGTGACCACTTTTCAGTTAATACAAACCATGAGATTCTTCCTACGTAAAAAAAAATCTGGTGTGATACATGCACACAGCTTTCTTTTACAGTGATCTTATAATTAGCCAAAAATTTGATTTTTTATTTTTAAGCCTTTATCAACAATTTTCAAAAATTACAAATTCTACAGAAACCGTAAAAAGTAGAGAGTTAGTTCAAGATACAAATTTTCTCTGCAATTTTAAGGTCAATTAAAAAATGTAATAATATACCGCATGTTCTAATTAATATTGCAGTTAATAAAAAGAAATAGGGAAAAAAACAAAAGAAACCCATTTTAGAGGTATTCAACTGGAGAATCGCCTATCTTACATCAATACACGTTAAAATGTAGTAAAAATCGAAAAAACTGAAAAATCAGAAGGGTAAACACTATACTTCCGGTTATGCAATTTTCTTCAAAAGCTTGCTGTCGCATCTAGATAGTACTTACACAAAATTTATATATGAAGTTTCAACGCCACACCTCTTTTCGTTTTTGAAACATGAGGTTGATACACAGACAGACAGACAGACAGACAGACACACAGGCAGACCGACAGACAGACAGATAGACTGACATACAGACCAATGAAGAAAAACATGTGTTTTGGGTTCAGGGGACTGCAAAACGTGAACATCTTTTGAAAACTCAATTTCGAATTGTTGGGGTGAATCCAATACCTCCTTTATTGTAAAAGGAAGTAAACAGGGTTTTCTTCAATGAGAAATACAGAATGTTTATAGAAAACAAAAAGCAAGCAAATAAAAACCATGTTTTATTCATTTCTGTAACTAAAATCCCAGACATGCCATTGAGCTAAATAGAAAGAGATATATTATACCTTGCATTACAATAAAATCAAAGATTATTCGCTCGGGCCATGAGCGAGTTTTGCGGCAATTTTTATTTTAATAATAATAATAATAATATTAATGTCTTTTATTGACACAGCAAAAAAAAAATAGAAGAAAATTTACAAAATAAAGAAATGAAATAAAATAGAATGTGCGTCAATAGGGCGAAGTTCAGAAAATCACTTCCAAGAAAGTGAAGTTCTGCTTTTACACTTAACCCCTTGTTTTATACATAAATTAAATTAAAAGATATTTTTCTGCGTAGCTTGCGCTATAGTTTGTGGTAGGTATATTGTTGATATCTGGCCATGTGTATATAATGTAAAATGAAGACATAATTTTTGTAATTAGATTATAGTAAATTATAAAGCAAATTTTAAGGTTTTGTTTAGTAACATTTTACTTAGTTGTGTTTTAAATTTAATTATTTATTTAATTATTAATGTAACCGACTTACGGTGAAGTTAGACATTACAAAATTAACGGAACCCGTAGAAATTATAACTAAACCCGAAGCCCGGAGATCTGGTGTTGAAACCCTGAGACTCTGAGTGAAACCCTGAGAGGTGGTCACCCTACCTACAGTACCAAGAGGTTCTGATGCTAATAATTCTATAAAGAAAATTTGTAAATTGTATTCAAGTGACGCTCACCTTTGAGCTCAAAATCTGAATTTATGTCAAGAATGCCGCTTATGTGACAACTGCGCCTTAAGAATATGCCCAATGTTCTCGAGTAGGAACACACGCAATCAGTCAAATGTGGAATTGTTTGAATAATGCAACCTGCTCACAGGATTATTATAATACTATATCAGCAATGCTCAAACCTTACCAATAAAAAAATTGTTAAAGCAGTGTAATGTAAAGTTGTAAAAATATACACTGTAAAAAACCCTTGCCTTCAGCATAAGCTCGCATGACATCATATCAGAAACCTATTTCTTTGCCGCCACCTACTACTGCATAGGTGTACTCCACAGTTGCTAAGAAAGTAACCTGAAATTAATATACGGTATTCCCAAATGAGAAAATCATGCAGTAGAAGTTAACTGTTTTAAGTAAGACAGTATGTTTCTTGAAAAATAAACTACTGTAATCGAAACATCAGTAAAGAATCCATTTTTAAAAGGAATCTTGTCTATTTAAAAAAATATTGTAAAAATCCTTAAAATCTTTTATCTGAATATCAAAACATACCTTACAGGTGCATAGAAAATAAATAAACTCCCCAGCACGCTACAAGGCATTACTAGAGTTATTTATGTACCTAGGTCGAAAAATTTGATTTTTATGGATGATGTTGGCAATTGGTGGCCAAAGCGATTTGCCCCACTTCTCCATTAGCGACGCAATCCTCCGAAAAAAGAAAGTTTTCTCTTGTTCTGCAAAACCACGCTCGCTTCTCTTTAAGACCTTCGTCGTCCCAAAACCAGCGCCCCCGAAGATATTTCTTTAGGTTTCGGAATAAGTAAAAGTACCTACGAGCCAGGGCCGGGCTGTAAGGTGGATGGTTAAGTTTTTCTAACCCGCAGTCCTTTATTACAGCCTGTGCAACTCTGACCTTGTGGACTGGGGCATTGTTATTCAGTAAGAAAATTCCCTTGGACAGTTTTCCACGTCTCTTTTCTTTAATTGCGCCACCCATTTTTTTTCAAAAGTTGTGCATAATATTCTGCATTAATTGTAGTTTTGTGTAGCATACAATCGATCAAAAGCAGCCCTTGGCAATCCCAAAAACAGACACTACGATCATTCCTGTAGAGGCTTGAATTTTTTCGGAGCTGGAGATTTCGGATTGACTCTTGTTCGTTTCGGGGTCCCAGTGGTGAAGCCATATTTTATCTACAGCCACCAGTCGAGCCATAAAGTCATCTGGGTTGAAATTAAAGAGGTCGAGGAGCTCGCGTGATCCTTCCATTCTGCAGTGCTTATCCTGAATAGAAAGATTTCTGGGCACCAAATGGCTGCGATTTGTAAAATATACCTTACCACAGTCAGACCACGCCCATAATGGCACTGAAGTAAATTATACCCGGCCACAGTGTTGTCATGTAAAATATACCCGAGTAACTTTGACGCACGTCAGCACCACCATGTGCGGTGTTGATATTTAAAATGTTCACAATGGATAACAGTGAAAATAGGTTATTAACATTTTTTTCATAATAGAAATAATATAGTAAAAGTACCGGGTGATTTAAAATAATATGTTGGTGGCACTATAAGTCTATGTCAAATTCGAGGTTAGTAGGTTAGGTTTTGCGTCAGTCTGTGACAAAACTGACAGAAAACCTAACCTGCTAACCTCGAGCAAGCACAAAAAAACAAGCAGACAATATCAAGCCAAAAGATAAAAGATGATGGAAAGAATCATAGACAAAATCACAAAGGAGCTAACGGAGAAATTCAAAAAGATAAACGGTGACAAACCTGTAAGTACCTCGGAACCTATAATGAGGGAGGTCCCAAAGAAAACAAAGATGAAGGTATTCAGAAGAACTTGCAGTCCTGTTCAAAGTGATGAAAGACTGCCAAAGAAAATCTACAAAGCACGAATTAGAAAGAATGGATATAGGGGCAGACAAAGAAAGACTTGAAACAATGTGGTGAAGGAAGCAGTGCAGAAAAGAGCGAGGGAGGGGTAAATTAGAAAGAGAAGAGACATCTCACCAAGGACGGAAGAAGATGGCTTATAATACGAAAAACGAAGCCGAAGCTTCACATCTAATCGGCAAAGAGCACTTCAAGATTAGGAAAAGCAAAGCTATATATAATCAAGCCAGGTACTGACGGAAGGAATTAGGTGTTGCCCGATGGACAGCAGGATGTTTTTCTATTGAAGGTTCACGGCCAGTCAGGATAAAGGGGTCTGTACGAAAGTCCGTCCAGAAGGTCCTACTAGCAAAGAAACCTTGTAAGTACGTTCTCGTATTGATGCTGTCGTCTTTATTGATTAAGTAATAGTTATTTACTATACAAGTGGGATAACAGCATCATTAATATACGTGTGTGTAAGCACACAAGTATATTAATGATGCATTATCACACATGTATTGTACAAAATTTTATCTACGACTGCCTAAAATTGAGAAAAGTGCGTCAAGAGAAATGTCAGATCTGTCATTTTCAAAAATATTTTAGTAGGCAAATGTCATTATGTCATTCATTTGACACTATTTCAGTTAGGTAATAAAGTCATTACACAACTCAGTTGCGTAATGAAACCAATACATAACTGAGTGGTGTAATGAGCTTCATTACCTAACTGAAATAGTGTCAAATGAGTGACGTAATGAGTTACTTATCCCACTGGAGTAGATAAAAAAATATTATACGATACACGACCGGAAAGTGTTTTGCAGGTCTCCTCAAGCTTCCAGGGCTCGCCTACGGCTCGCCATGGAATCTACTTGGCTTGACCTGCAAAACACTACATTCCGGTCTTGTAACGTAAATTGCTATTAGTGTAAGGTCCTGCCAATTGCGCACGATCAAATATCGAACTATCAGGCATCAATGTGATCAGCGGTTCCAAAACAATCTTATGGGGTATTAAATTTACAAAACAATCAAAGGCCACAACCATACGCGTAACTAACGGGTAGACCAGGAGGGCCAGGCCCTCCCCAGAGCACCATCTGGCCCCCTCCAAAAAAATGTAAGTTAAATAAATACAAAAATGTACTTTTTGAACCAATTTAAACCCAGCGGATCTTTGAAGACCCACACACGTTTTTTTACATGTTCCGGTTATATTATTTGTTTTCAGGGCCGTATTAGTAATGAAGTAGAAGAAGTGGTCCCTTCCAGTGCAAAATTTTTAGGGGCGGCAAATGTTGGGTAGAAAGCGACAATCGTCGTAGAAAAATTATGTTTATTGCTTATGGATAGTCTCAATGAACGGTGCAAGCAAACTAACACAGATGTGGATTACCAGCCAGTGTTGCCAACTCTAGGAAAATTTTCCTTTTTAGGAAAATTTTAAGCCATTTAAGAGTTAAGACACTTTCCACATTCTTAGAAATTGTATTCAAGTCTTCAAAAATTACAAAAGTCTATAAACGACCGCCCAGCGTTCGATTCAGAGAATGCACAATAGTTTCAGTTAAACAGGTTGATAATAGTTATTTATGTATCAAGGGAATTATAAAGATGTTTATGCCCGATGGCTATAAACACTTTGTAATGTCCGTGGTGCATACAACGTTTTATTGTCCATTTTGGTACGAAATAAATAAAAATGTTTGAAAAGCAGTTCATTACGTTCTAGTGTGTAAAAAGCGGGCGTAATGATAACTCCATCTAATAATGAGCTGACGTAATCTTTAATCTATTTCTTTTTAAATAAAATTATAGGCATTTATTGAAAAAAATTGCTCAAAGGTCAAAGGATATTTTTGACAAATAAGATCCTGAAATTTAGAAAATTAGAATATAAGTGCTAATGATTTCATTTTATTGTTCGTTTTTTAAACAAATTGCCCTAATAATAATAATATATAATCACCTAATAACTGATAGGACTTTTGTAAAACGTAAAAATCAACAAAAAGGTTGGTTTTTATCCAAAAAGTTGAAATCTTGGTTTTATGTCATTTTATGTTTTGACCATATTTCGGTTAGGGTTTTTAAAAAATCAATTTTTCGCAAAGCAAAACCATATCCAAAGGTTTTTGAGAATACGAAACAAAGTTTTTAAATCAATCCTAGTCTCTCTTGATTGCTAGGGTAGATTCCGAAAATTTGCATTTTTAATCGATCATAGTAGACCGGATGCAGAGGTGGAAATAATCCAAATAGGTAGCTTGAGTCTCCTAGGGGTCTATACAAACCACCAAAATTCCAAATCATTATTTTCAAAGATATCTGAAAATGTTTAAGAACTTACATATCAACTAAACCATACTCTTAATCTTTAACCAACTTTTTAATTTTATTCCATCACTTGGTGTACCCCCAAGTGGCAACTCGCCTACCCCCTGGGATACGCTTACCCCACTTTGAAAAGCACTGATCTGGAGAAACCTTTTCGTTTGTCTAGAAAAACTATAAAATAAGAATTTGGCAGCACTGATCTTGCATTATTACCAAGGCTTATTTACATCGGACTCGAACTACCACCGATTTGGTATTCTACCAACCTTAAAAATGTGACAAATATATAAAATGCCACCGAACTAAAACACCACGTATGTAAATTTAGATCCAACTCGAACAACCGCCTACGTAAAATACCACGTGCTGGGGTTACCACCGATTGAAAACACCTCTAACTGCATCCCATATTAGTTGCTGCAAGTGAACGACCACGAATTTAAATTTCTTTAGATATTGACAATGTGACTGCAACTACAGTATCTTTACGAAATTTGTCAGGTCATTTTGGCACCCAACCGTAATTTAATTAGCCACTTAGGCTTTAGGGCAGCATGCCCGTATGTTAAACCATTTTAGTTACTTATTTGGCTTCATCGCATAATTCCATAATAATGATTTTGGACATATTTGGTCTCCAAGCGCCGTATTTCTCGTCATCTGGGGCACCCCTTTGTTGGTGCTTTGATAGCCGTGTGTTAACGCTCGCAAGATTTTCGAACCTTCTAGAAATTACGCTGCTTGTACGACAAGGAGGGGTAGTGCCCATTCTCGCGCCAAAAGTCGCGTGTCTAGGAAATTCTGTGTTAGGATTGGCTGGAGCGTTTTTCCCATGAAGCTCAGGGGCACCGGACGCACGCGATTATCGCGGCAGTCGGCAGGGGCTCGCTAAACAGTCTACACGTGTGAAACAGTTGGTGCTCTCGGTGCAACAAGTCGTCGCAGGAACACAGCAACATGCCGATTTATTAGCTTAATAACCGCAGTTCTTTGAGTACGCGTGCGGGATAATAATCGCTGTGTCCATTTATTGCAACGGCGATGTCCTCAAGTTCTGCATAACCTAGGTAGGTCGTCGCAGTCTTCTGCCGACAAGGGGATTCGTGAGTAAGCCAGCCATTTCCGCCTTCCGCATCGTTTGAGCTTCGCCGCAATGCCAAGTCCCGCATACCATTTGCTGCCAGGAAAGTTTCCCCATCTGCAAGATGGCCGAGCTGGCCAGGTAACGCTTGAAAAATAACATTTGTGCATACTGACGCTTGCTTTGATCAACTAATTTTGTGAGTACCGCATCTCGCATACAAATTGCTGCAGTGCGGTGCCAATCATAATCGCATGGTGTGGGCGGAACACTTTGTGTGATAGAGTGCAGTGAAAGTACACTCTGCTGGAAATGGAACTAGTCAGGGCTCATTTTCCGTGTTATCAACTTTACCCAGGCTAACCCAGTTCAGACTTACGTGGACTTGCTATCTGGACGTTTGCTTTGTTTAAAGCGTCCAATTGATCACTTTGAAAAGTACGATCAAAAATTTTACGTTTAGTAGGTAGTGTTTCACATGGCAAAGACAATTTTGTGATGATGAAGAAGGTAAATCACCCTGACTGTTTGTATTTTGGCCACGATATTATAAAAAGAAATCACAAGAGTGAAGTGTATATTGATGCTTTGAGAAAGTATTTAAATGAAAATTCTGACTCAAAAACGTATAAATGAGAATCGAGTGATAATTTCCAAAATGTAGTCTCCTGGAATAATTATTTTTACCGCCAATTTCATTGAGTTACGAGAGGTAATCTATAAATTTCTGTATGTTGTTTATGAACCGAGAAATAATTTATTGCTATGCTACTTAGACATTACTATTATAAAAGCATAAAAAACAAACAAATGCATTTATGCGAAAACGTAGTGTATGTAAATTCATGTCTTCATTGGTATAGGCACTACCAATGGTTGGTTGGGGGGCCTGGCCCTCCCCAGTCAAAACTCCTAATTACGCAATGGACGTAAGTCAGTAAAAGATTAAATAATATTAACAAGATTATACCACTTCCTCTAACATCAACCAATGAAAAACGGCAAAATGCATAGTTGCGCATGTACTAATTTTTGATAATGTACAGTCGTGTGCAAATAAATCTGGGACAGTGTTTTTTTCACATGCAGATTCAGTTAAGAATTTGAAGAATATTTCCATGGATTTCCTCTCATCAGAGAGAGTTACGGGTTTCAGTACCTGTTAAAGTTTAATGTAACTCTTTCTGATAGCAGGAAATCCATGGAGATATTCTTCAATTCTTAACTGAATCTGCATGTGAAAAAAACACTGTCCCAGATTTATTTGCACACGACTGTACATAGCAACTGACAATCACATACCTTCCTGATTAATAGGTGATAATCACACGCCTTCACAAACATCACGTTACCTGCTGTCAATACAATTGTCATAACAACCACATTAACTGTACTTTTAATATTTAAAATACACTATTCAAACGTTGTTTATTGACTCGTGATATAATCTAGCCGAATGCAACTCGTGTATTCTTGATTATAAAATCATTTCTGTTTCCACTCGATATATTGTTTTAGGCAATCACGCTCGTTATTCGGACTGGCGTGATTGCCAAACAATATATCTCATGTAAACAGAAATGATTATTTGAAAATCAAGAACCCACTAGTTGCATTATACCGGGTGTCCATTCTCAAAGTCGAACATAGGCAATTAACATTAGTGCATTCACTCGTTCTTTATTGAAATAATTCATTTTTCTGTAGATAATTTTAACAGACGTTGACAGAAAATACCTGATCTACGCCAAATAATTACCATTTTTTTTGACAAGGCTATCGAACTTGAAAAGCAAGGCATGGCATATTTAAAATATCCCAAGTTTTAAATTAGTATTTTAAAATAAAGATCGCATCTTGACTATTATTATTTATATGACTTGATGCGTAATAATTTTATCTTTCCATTGATACCATTACCTTCCCTGTAAGTTGAATTGGCGAGCAGGAATCGGCAAAAACGTTCAATACAATGTTAATCGCCTATGTTCGACTTTGAGAACGGACACCCGGTATATGACAATTGCATTTGGTAGTATATTATCGCTATTAACAGAATTTATTAAAAACACATCAATTTTTAATATTATTAATTTTGTGCTGCAATTATTATTTACATTTTTTAAAAGATGTTCAAGTAATGATGCAATAGTGTTCCACGACGGTGAATGCTTTTATTGTCCTGTTGACGGAGCTTTAGCCACTATTTCCTGTTATTTGGTTATAGACTTTGACATTAACATTTGACAGCGATAGTCATTTGTTTGTATGGTTTAATTTTGGCGCGATTGTTTTATCTCTGCGATATGGTGATAACTTTTTGGATTGATTTATTACGTTTTTAAAGTTTTCCGCATCTTACAAATCCAGCAAACTAAATACTCATTTTTATATACTTTTCTGGAGGTTATATGAGAATAACCTAACATGCACGCCTTTAAACAAAGGCTACAGCTCAATAGTTTTAAATATGCTATGTATGAAAAATTTCATTAAGACTGCAGGAGTGTTACTGACACGAGCACCAAACGAGGCTCACTTAAATGTGAGGCGATTCACCGATGTGTCTTTCGAAGACATTTCTGACGTGTCGCCTGGTCTGATCAAGCGAACGCTGACTGCGAGTCAAGTCAATTTCGAAGACGGTTATACGTGCTTTATTATAAGCTGCCCAGTATGCAATAAAAGTACCAAGTCCACGGCATCAGCCAAACTGTACATTAATAAAATGACAGGTACGATCAGCCCTGTGTGTTTTTAATCTACGTTCTATAAACTTTTTACAAAAAACAAAAAGTAATGTGAGGTATATCAAGCCCATAAACTGTACTTATAGAAAATTGAAAATTATTAAAACAATTGTCCTGTGATTGGCTTTTGTTTCATGTTTCTTCATGTGATGGGCTTCTGTTTTCAGGAAGCTTTTCCTGCCCCTCTTGTATGTCCACAGGGCAATGGAGTAATTTGGAGTCTTACATCAGTGAGAAAAAGAGTAAAAGACCAAAAGCAAAACCTCTGAATGTAACGAGCGAACTAGAACAGGTCAAACGGTATATAAAGAGCACGGAAGATACCACCACTTTATTGAAAACGTTACCACCAACTAGTTTGTCAAAAAACTGGAAAGATTTCAAATTGCCTGTAACGTCGTCTGTCGATTAAAATCACACTTAAAACAAAATTAATGTTTTAGGTCGTTCCCTATTCCGCAATCGAACAAGTTCCTATAAGGATAGGCACTTCCAATTCGAATCTCTATTTCCCCTTAGTTAATGTGGAGTCACGAACTGTAGGTTATCGAGTCTTGAGCAGGAGTACAAATGGCACAATTAAGTCGTACATTGAGCCAAATGCGGGTTGTACAGGAATCCTGAGTGGAAAATCAACTAAATCCAAAGATACTGCCATTTTGGTGCCAAACATCGCCGATTTCCTAGTATTATTAAATTGTAAAATAGCTAGCTATGTAGTGTGTTTACCGAATGGCTTAATAAATTTGCCTCAGCACATCTTGCCGAGCCTCGAGCGTTTCAGCAAGCTAATTTTGTGGTTTGGCAACGACCTTAACTCATGGGACGTCTCCAGGAACTTTGCAAAGAAGTTGGGGGAGAAGCGGTGTCTATTTGTCAGGTATATTTTGTGCGTTTTAAAGATTGTAACGTGCATAGTAACATTTTAGACCTACTGACAAACAACCTCTACCTCATCTAGCCGTCGGGCAGGACCTTAAGGCGATCATATCTGCAGCTCAGCCCATTTGGCATAAATCCATAACGACTTTCTCGAGTTTGCGTGAGGATGTTTTGTCCGAGTTGCAAAATGTTGACAAGGTTAGCGACTTCAATGCCTAATGCTGATGTGATGTTGCAGTCTATTGCTAACAGGTCCATGGAGTTAAGTGGAAAAGGTATCCCACACTGAATCGTTTGCTGAAAGGGCACCGCAGGGGGGAGTTGACCATAGTAACTGGACCGACTGGCTGTGGAAAAACTACGTTTATTAGTGAATATTCCTTGGATTTAGCCATACAGGGAGTAAGCTTACTTAAGTCTGTGTTTATAATTCGTTTAGTTAATATTAATATCGGTCATTTGAAAATGCCAAAGAAGAAAAGTTTGGTTAGGCATTGGTTTAAATTGAAATAGTTGACTAAAAATATTCAGTTCATGTCTAATAGAAAATGCAAATCCAAAGACGCACAACTTGCAATTAAACGTACTTGAATATTTTTAATAGACGTAGGTAACCTATTTTAATTTAAACAGTAACCCTACTTTTCTTTTTGTCATTTTTGTAGTTTAATTACTGTATAATCTGAAATGCTTTAGACTTTACTGCTTTAATCATAGTACCTGGTATTAATATAAATAACAGCGGGCTTGACATGCTTCCGTATCTTACCCCCAGTTCTGTTTGGAAGTTCTGTACGAACTCTGTATTTTGCTAATTAAGTGGCAGTTCCTTTTTTTGTGTTTGAGAACTGTTTACATTTTATCCCTTTGTATTTCGTATATAAAACTGCAGTATTATATAAGTTAATGGAATAAAAAACCCTTATGTATAGGCCACCCGAAGGACATCGTATATGGTTTCTGCATTTTGAATGGAATTTGAGTGTTTATAAATGTCCTTTCATTTGGTGTTTATGGCTATTCGAATTCCAATTTCACAAATTAAGAATTTAAGCCAGAATTGTTCATCTAGCAAAATTATACATAGATAGGTATGTACCTACACTGTTCCATGAAATTTATTCCCTTGGTTCTATTCTGATGGGAATTGCTTTCTTTACTGTGAGGATTTATTCATACTTTGGGGTACTACTGATCGGTTAACGAAACTATGATTTACTTTCGCCTAAATTGGGGAAGGAATATTTCTATTGTATTGTAACTGCGATTCTTATAATGAATTAACAACGTAGATAGCTCTACAGACAATGAAGAAGGATGTTATTATAGGATCTTTTTAGCTTCACTTTAATTGTCTCGTATTGTTTCACCTCCTCATTTCTTATTCCTATTTGAATTCGTAGTTATTGAGCAAAATTTCTCCACTTAAGAAAATTAAACGCTCGAACTGCGTTCTCGCGTTTAAACATTCTTGCGTGGATAAAACACCATCTAAAACACTTATACAATAAATAACTATATTTTGTTTATTGTTAAAGGTGAACACTTTATGGGGAAGCTTTGAAATAAGGAACGTGCGTTTAGCAAAGACAATGTTGCAGCAGTTTTCGGGAATGCAACTGGACAAGAACTTGGACAAAGTCGACAAATTCGCCGACGAATTCGAAAAGCTACCCATCTATTACATGACGTTCCATGGCCAGCAATCCGTTAAGATCGTCATGGAGGTACGCAAACATTTCTTAAATGAATTAAGCTTTCACCCGCGTTGTAGGCAGTCGAGCATGCTCAGTACGTCCACGATATAGCACACGTGATAATCGACAACCTCCAATTCATGATGGGGATGAGTGAGGACCAAAAGCACATGGACCGGTTCTGGAAGCAGGACGTCATCATTGCAGCCTTCAGGACTTTCGCAACCAGAAAGAACTGCCACGTTACTCTCGTGATCCACCCCAGGAAGGAGAGAGATGACGAAGACTTGACTGCTAGCTCCATCTTTGGTGGAGCAAAGGCGTCTCAAGAGGCTGACAACATTTTAATTATACAGGATAAAAGCCTCGCGTCTGTGCGTGGCAAGAAGTATCTTCAGGTACGTCATGTGTTAGTTTTTGCCGATTGATGTGTGATGGTTGGTTTTAGGTTGCCAAGAATCGATATACTGGTGACTTGGGCATCATGGCTTTGGATTTTGATCGAAATGCCTTGAGCTTTGCTCAGAAAAAGAAGAAGGTTTCCGAAGAGAAAGCCTCAGAAAAAGTTGCCTCCGATGTGCCAGTTACTGCTGGACAGTGATAATTTTGTTGAATATATCTTGTTACCAAAATTTATTTAATTTTATACTGAGAATGAATATATTAAATAACTATGAATTATTTTAAGAGTTTCTTCCGTTATTTATTGTTGTAAACTTTTAAAAGTACTCTAATTCTTCCTTTTCTTTTAAAATGAAGTGTACAATGTATCCATGTCCTATCTTTATGCAGGTTATCTTCTTAACTGTTGCTGTAGTTAGTACCAATCGTTTTTATGTCTCCCTCTAGTTCTGTGCTTTTGTTTTCCATATGTATTTCATCACTCTTTCCTCATTCATGCCGGCTAAGTGTGCTAACCATTTAAGTTGTTGATTTTCAATTCTTTTTAACAATAATTATCATCATTACCAGGCCTTTTTCACTTCTATAAGAAGCACAAGGGCTCCGTTTTAGCAGTTGTTCGGCATTTCTTGCAATTTGGTACAAAGTTGCGAGTATAGGGTATATTTGTCACTATTACAGTACACATCCACACACTTTCCTCTAGTCGGTCTTCACTTTTACTAATTTTATTGTGTGTTCTCTTTTTCCATGTGTATTTTGGTCTTCCATTTTTTTTTTGGTTAGACATTGTGTTCCAGTGCTTCTTTCGTTATGTCGATATTTGGCTATCTCAGTGTGTGTTCAATCCATTTTCACTTACTTTTTTAATGCTTCTATGGGTATTTCTTGTTTTTTTCCACAATTTTCTGTTGCTGATTATTTCTGGTCGGTATATTCTTAAACATTTATTAATGCCTGCAACCTTCTTATCTATAACTCACTGATTATCCCATGATTCTGAGCCATATACTACTGTTTTCACAGAGAAGCCGCGTAGTGCAGTTGGGTAGGAACTAGGCTTGCATAAAGCAAGTCCTCGGTTCGAATTGGGTGGGGGCCGAAATTTTTCCGCAGCTCTGGCGATTGGAATCTGCCTTTGTGAAACCATTGATAGTTGGGCACCAAATTAACTGTGCTCTACTCAGAACCACAGTACCAGCTTCTACACCATAAGGAAAAATGAGGTTATCGATAATACATAAAGTACGTTTCTCTACTTTGCGTTCGTACTGAGGCTATTACAATACGCGTTTGCGTATCGTAATAGCCACAAAGCGATGCTATAATAAAAATACTAAAAATTTTCATTTTTTTGCTTAAAAAAGTGGCAAAGTAGATAAAATACTGTATGATACCTCGTTTATAAGGCATTTTGTAGCACTTACTCCTTTAAGGCACTCCTCGCTTCGCTCGTCGTACCCTAAATCCGTGCGTGCTACAAAATGCTTCTTATAAAACTCGTATCATAATATACTATTTTTTCCTATAAAAATTTTCAAGGTCAAGATAAAATTGGCAAAACTGCTTTTTTAAAATTATTAGAAAATTTATTTTCGTCAGGTTTTTCTGTAAACGACTTTTGTCACTTTGACATTTAAAATTAAATTGTCAGTTTTTCTTTTTTGAAACTGAATACGCGTAAAAAACGGAATCTTTTAAAATTAAATGTAAAAAAGCATTTCTGAAGTGTGCATAGGAGCTGTTGGATCTGCATCTTAACACACCAGAAGAAAATGTTTACGAAAGATTAGCAAGAGCTTTTGATGTACATAAACTGTTATAATAATAATAATAATAATAATAAAGCTTTATTTGCCCAACAGGATATCTCAATAATAGGACAAAGTAATACAAATATATATACATAGATAACTAACATAAAAAACAAATTATAAATGAATATATATATAATACTCTAATACGCCAACAATGATTACACCGTAAACTAATCTACCTCAATAAAAAAAAATTAAAAAATAACCAAATAAATAAACACATTGATAAATTATATTTATAACGTATCTACATTAAAATCAATTGCAAAAGTAAATTTTACATAAACTAATTAGTTCAGATAAAGAACTATTAAATATGTCAATGTGGTTACTGATTTTATTAAAATGTTTAGTCATGGAGTAGAATGGAGATTTAATTAATAAATTAGTTTTAGGAATAGGACAATAAAAGGTAACACCTTGTCGCGATTCAAAACGTGGTACTATTATTCTCAACTGAGTTACCAAATGTATTGACTCTCAAGTATTATGTATTGCCCTTAAGGAGTAGAGAATTAAATTTGTAACAGTTGGTAACAGGTGCCCCTACTCTGGGCATCCCTGTCGGATGAACGGGGAGACGCGATCAACCGCTCGCAGTGTTTGCATTAGACTACATAACCTCATAGCTCAGTTAGTGCATTTTTGTAATAAACGTAATTTAAACAGTACAACAACTTTTATTTATCGCCGCACAAATATAAAAGTGGTGTCAGTAGTGGTATTGATAAATAAAAATAACGGGAGTGCGTCGCGCAACGTAATTTTCACACTGACCACGTACAACCGGAAGATTGCCCGCAACGTGACAAACAATGGCAGATGTGTCACCGGAACGGGTTCAAATGCCACGGCAGCAACGATGCAGCAACGACCACCTACATTCACCATAAGTGCATACAAAACGTCTGACGGCATGTCGATTCACGATTATTTTACACGCTTCACCTGGGCACTGGAATTGAGTAAAATTCCGGAAGAGCAGCATGCAGATTACGCGCGTGTATACATGGGTGTAGATCTCAATGACGCCCTGAAGTTCCTCGCGAGTCCAGACAAGCCAGAAGACCTCTCCTATAACGAAATCCGCATGAAACTAACTTCGCATTTTGATTCCGCACGCAACAAATATGCAGAGAGTATCAAATTTTGGCAGATCAAGCAACACAAAGGTGAGACTGTCGCCAATTTCTCCCTGAGGTTGAGGCAGGCCGCGACATTTTGCGAATATGGCGAATTTCTCGACCGCATATTAATCGAACAACTGCTACTGGGTCTGGAAGCTCGAGACATATGCGACGAAATTATCGCGAAAAAGCCCATCACATTCACTTCCGCCTATGAGATCGCACACGCACTTGAGGTGACCCGGAACACCACGGACCAAGTGCAAACCGCAGGAACCGAGCCGACTCACAAAATAGGCTACGAAAGACCTCGAGATCGAAGGAATGGGACACAGCGAGCAGTGAGCAACCTACAGCCACAGCATTTCGAAAACAGCCAGGCCCAAGGACATCCCCCTGTCTCACCGCAACAAACCAACCCGGCTCAACAAGGGAGCCAAAACCGTTGTGGAGGATGCGGTGGGGCACACTTTGCAATAAATGTGGTAAAATGGGACACATCAGCAGAGTGTGCAGGGCACGCATACGAACGAGAAATACTAACCTAGTTGCCGAAGTCGAAAATGTCGAATTCGAAGAACCCCCGGAGCAGATCGCCACCACGCAGCAACTCAGCAAGATAGAGATCATCAGCACCATGCCATCTCCTGGACGGAAGTTGCTCGACATAAGGTTAGAAGGAACCCCAGTCAAGATGGAGCTTGACACTGGAGTCCCCTGCTCAATCATCAGCAAGAAAAAGCTAAGTATAGTTAAACGGAATTTTGAGTTAGAGAAGACAGACAAAATCTTCGCCAGCTACACGGGCCACCGCATTAACTGCATCGGCCGCATCGAAATAAATGCCACTATTGGAATGATGACCATGAAGCTCAACCTCTACGTGGTCGATGGCAAGTTCGACACGCTTTTGGGGCGCGAATGGATCACGGAGTTCGCAAAGGAAATCGATTTCAAGAAACTCTAATCTATTAGACGGCCTTTTGTCACGCTATTTTGACTTATTTAGTAACGTCCCAGGAAAGTTAACAGGCCCACCAGCAAAAATGCATTTGAAACCACAAGCTGCACCAGTTTTTTCTCGAGCCCGGGATATTCCACATGCGCTTCGCGACGCTTATGCTAAAGAAATCGAGGCGAAGATAGCGTCGGGTTTCTACAAGAGAGTCGACTACTCTGAATGGGCCTCGACGACGCATATAGTCGTCAAGAAAAACGGAAAACTGAGGATCACCGGCAACTACAAACCAACGCTGAACCCCCGACTGATAATCGATGAACATCCAATTCCTAAGGTAGAACAGTTATTTAACAGAATGAGAGGAGCCACGCTATTTTGCCACCTAGACATCACGGATGCGTATACCCACTTGGAGGTGGACGACACATTCGGCCACGCTCTGACACTCAACACACCCACACATGGCCTGATTCGCCCAACACGAGCCGTTTATGGAGCAGCCAACATTCCCGCTATTTGGCAACGGCGAATGGACACAGTGCTGCAAGACCTCCCCAATGTAGTCAACTTCGACGACATAATCGTGTTTGCAGACCAATTCGATAACCTCCTACAGGCACTAGGATCAACTTTAGAACGGTTCAGAACACATGGATTGAAACTCAACCGCTTGAAGTCCACATTTGCAGAGCCCGTTCTAGAGGCCCTAGGTCACAAAGTGAATGCTGAAGGTGTGCACAAATCTGACGCACATATACGAGCAGTTCGGGATGCCCCAAAGCCAACAACGCTCGAAGAACTACAGTTATTTTTGGGTAAAGCAACCTACTATAGCTCATTTATTCCGGACCTATCAACAAAGGATCGACCGCTCCGGGAGATGTTGCTGCAGGACCCCTTCACATGGACAACAGCAGGAGAAAAGGCGTACACAGAAATCAAAGACGCACTAACCTCTCCACAAGTCCTAACCCAATATGACCCATCACTCCCACTGTTGCTGGCCACGGACGCCAGTAAAACCGGACTGGGTGCAGTGTTGTCACACCGGCTTAGCAATGGGCAAGAACGTCCGATTGCTTACGCAAGCCGAACGATGACAGACACAGAACAGAGATACCCTCAAATCGACAAGGAAGCACTATCCATCGTTTGGGCCGTACAGAAATTTTTCCACTACCTCTACGCTCGCCACTTTACTCTGATTACAGACCACAAACCACTGACCCAAATACTACACCCGGAGAAGTCGCTACCCGTGCTATGCGTCAGTCGCATGGCCAACTACGCGGAGTACCTAGCCAACTTCAATTACCACGTGGTTTTCAAGACGTCGAAAGCGAATGCCAACGCTGATTACTGTTCGCGAGCACTCCTACCGTCAACGATCAATGCAATTCGTCAACACTCCGCACAGAGGAGGGAGGAGCACGACGACTACGACGATTTTGATCTTTTTGTAATTAACCAAATAAACCAGTTACCCGTTCGATCAGAAGCCATCGCACGGGAAACACGGAAAGACGCGCATCTTGGTGCGATAGTTCAACTACTGGAATCCGGGCAGGATCTCACGCGATACGAATTCAAAGCGCCAGAAGTCAAATACACCCTCGCTGCTAACTGCCTGATGTTCGAGCACAGAGTCGTTATACCATCTGCACTGAGGGAATCGGTACTGAAGGACCTACACTCAGCACACATAGGGATTGTGAAAATGAAAGGAATGGCACGTTCTTTCGTTTTCTGGCCTGGAATAGACGCAGATATCGAGCGCGTTGCTAAATCATGCCCAAACTGTGCGGCACACGCACATGCCCCGCCGAAGTTTCGAGAACATCATTTGGAGTATCTGAAGGCACCATGGGAACGAGTCCACATCGACTACGCAGGACCAGTTGCAGACACAATGCTGATCGTCATTGTGGACGCCTACAGCAAGTGGCTGGAAGTCAAAACAACAACCTCAACAACGGCCACTGCCACAATTGCAATCCTCGACGAAGTATTCGCCGCCTACGGTGCTCCTGTTACCGTTGTATCTGACAATGGAACGCAGTTTACATCAGAGGAATTCCAGAACTTCCTGCGAGATAGCGGAGTTAAATATCATAAACGAACAGCCTCATATCACCCATCGACAAATGGCCAAGCCGAAAGATACGTACAGACCGTGAAGGACGCCATACGTGCCATGAACTCGACCAAAGGATCCTTACAACACGACTTGAACGAGTTCCTTCGACAATACCGCAAGGCACCGCACACCACCACAGGACTTCCACCGGCACGACTCTTTCTAAGACGTGATCTGCGCACTCAACTGAACCTGGTTAGACCAGACGATGTGCACACCAAGATCACACAGAAACAGCAAATACAGATGGACTCAACAGTTCGAACGTTCAACCCGGGACAATCTGTCTACTTTCTCTCCGGCAACCTGAAGATGGATAAATGGATCCCAGGCACTATTGCTACTCGCCTGGGAGATCGCCATTATGAAATCGAGTACGCAGGAAAGAAGGTAAAACGTCACACAGATCAAATTAGAGCTTTTTTAGATCAACCAGAGATACGAGAATCCGAAGACACAGTTCAAGAGAGACATGATGACCTCAGACCTCCACCAAGAAGACTCCGTTTTTATGGGACTAGAGCGGAAAATACGCCTAACCCAGCAGCAGTTGCAACACCTGCAGCACCAGCCGCGCCTAGAACTCCAAGAACACCCCAGAACTGCAGGGATGCGGCACCTCAACAAGGCCTGCTCCACAAACCCCACTCAGATCAACACGTCGTCGAATTCCCCCATTAAGATTTTCACCTCAATAAACACCCTTGCACATCCACGCACGTTGTTATATATCTATATTTCAAAAGAGGGAGGAAATGTTATGTATTGACTCCCAAGTATTATGTATTGCCCTTAAGGAGTAGAGAATTAAATTTGTAACAGTTGGTAACAGGTGCCCCTACTCTGGGCATCCCTGTCGGATGAACGGGGAGACGCGATCAACCGCTCGCAGTGTTTGCATTAGACTACATAACCTCATAGCTCAGTTAGTGCATTTTTGTAATAAACGTAATTTAAAGAGTACAACAACTTTTATTTATCGCCGCACAAATATAAAATAAACTTTAATGCCAGATTTTAAATTTCCCACCAATTTTTAGTTCTATAAAGTTACTAAAACAAATTTTACCAACATATATTTTTTAAAGAAATCCAAGTTATACCAACATAAACCCTAAATTCTTTGACCTTGAAAATGTGTATAGGAAAAAACGTACTTTACATACATATAGTCTGTTTTTTTGTTTTATGATTCAGAGCAGGCTTTGCTTTTGCATTTTTGTAACAGTGTAGGTAGTTGGTTACAAAGAAAAAACACTAGTAATGTCAAAAACTTATCACAACTCAATGCGTTATCAGTGTACATACATCAGTGAACTCTATAACGTAACTGGAAAGGAACCGTCGCGTGCGCAAAGCACGCAAAACTGGGCCAGGGGCGACAGACTGAGATGGAATGATCGTGTAGCTTGTAGGATCCCTATCTCTGTTTTACACATGCAAGTGAATGGCAATTGTGCGGTTCATTTCCCATTTATTAAAATTTGTTGTTATTTTGAGGAGCTTGTATCTGTGAAAAGGTTTTTAGTTGTGGAATTACTTTTACATCAAGCAGTTCGTGTATTTTGTTGAAAGCAAATTGCAGCAAAATAGTGCCAAAACCATTGTCCAAGTGTTGTGTTTACAAACTGAACAATCATGGTGCTTAATTGTGTAGCTTATGGTTGCAATAATGTACAGGATGCAAGAATAGTAATTTACGTAACGAGTATTGAAAGTGGAGCTTTTCAGTACGAGTGAGATGTTTCCGGAAGAGGCCGTTAGGCCGAGTCCGGAATTTCGAGACGAGTATGGAAAAGCCACTTTCATACGAGTTTCGTACAATATTTTTTCGTACACTAGCATACAAAACGGAATAACATATGTTCTGACGTCGTGGTTTTTGTAGAGTTGGTGGCAATATTTGAATATTAACTTAATGTCTTGGTAACACGTTGTTTTGTTGATTGTAAACAACCGTAAAATTTTTGCATCAGAATGAATATCCTCCCATCTGAAATTTTAAAAGATGATGAAAGTGCTTTGTCCAAATGGATTCCTGGGAAATCTAAAGACCGATACCTGAAGGAGTACGAACTGTTTCAGGAATGGAAAAAGAATAGAAATGTCGCTGTTGTTACGGAAGACGTGATGCTTGCTTTCTTTTATCAGAAGGTAGTATCAGTTGTTTTGTCATTTTCTGCTTTCATGTATACGATTTTCAAATCATCTACCTTGTGGTCGTGCTATTCAATGTTGAAAATAAAAGTTGTGGCAGATGGTGCTTGGTCAAAGCATTCTTACAATGTAATTTACAACGCATCATCTGGAGTTGGGTGTATTATTGGTTTACGTACAAAACTAATTTTATTTATTAATTAGAAACAAATATTGCTATATGTGTGACAAGTGGAAGAATCGAGATGCACCGCAACACAAATGTTTTAAAAACTGGACTGGCCCATCTACAGGTATGGAATCTGACATACTAGAAGGGTTTAAGAAAAGTGTATAAATGCATGGTGTTATCTACAGTCAGCTAATTGGTGATGGGCACAGTAGCGTGCATAAGAAGTTGTTGCAATATAAAGTGTAAAAATCATTTATTGAGAAATTATTGCACTAAACTTAGAGAAAAGTAAAAGCAATTCCAAAAATATATCGGTCAGTCCTTTTTTGCGAAAAATATGATAGTTACGCCACTGATCAAAGATAGGATATATCTTTGCCCTACACACTTTCGATTTATATTCTTTGTGTTAGCTTATGATTTACGTCGAGTTTTCCGGTGTAACTTTCATACTATATTTACTAAGGGCCAATTCTACAATCCAAGGATAAAGTTATCCCGGGAATAAATACCCTAGAAACGATTGTTGTAACAAAGAAAACTATGACAATTATACCTCGGATAGCTTATTCTAAGTATATACTTGCATTGTAGAATCGGCCCTAAGAGTTTAATCATATTTATGAGTTTATCTGGTATACCATCAGAGCTGGGCAGTAATTAATTAGTTTGTAATTAAATTAATAATTAAATTCCTTTTTTTGCGTTGAAATGGAATTACTTTTCAAAATGCGGTAATTGTAATTGGGAATTAACAACAAGTTATTTTACAAGTATTTGAAATATCAGTGGTAATTGAAATTACTCGCGGTATTTGAATTACTTTATGGTAATTCAATTATTGAATTACTGACCTCGATTGGGTGCTAAAGCTCCAGAATGCAAAAAATACGATAAGGTCTTATTAAGTAGATCGGCATAGGGTATTCCCCGATCAATATAAGCCTAATTTATGATTTTCTCTGATGAGCCGAATAACAGCAAACGTGTGCATAATTCGCATTTGTGCGACGCGTGCATGAGCAGAGTGCATTTACATTGGTGCGTGTATGTAGATGTGATATGTAGGTTGTAATAGTGAAGCTAATATTGTGTAGTGCGCTAAAACTATATTTGCGGTAAGTACATTACAGATTACAATACCTACAGTAAAACTATAATCTAAAATAGCTTCATTATACAATATTGGTTCATAATAATTATTTATTCATTTAAATTTGCATGATTTAAAAGATGTACTAGCAGAGGGTTATAAGTATTGCTGCGCAAGTGTAACAGGCGTTAAGTCCAGAAAATTACGTTTTTGAGTGAGGAACTTAACTAAACGCCCAAATTCCGATAACAACATTTAAACAGCGTAAAACACATAAATAAAATGTACCTAATTGCAAAATTCCATGCCTGGTTGACTCAAAAATGCAGTATGGGGTATGATACTAATACAATTTTAAAATGCAGCATAAGTTTACCGCATTCTTCAATTGAATATTTTGCAAATTATCCATTACTTGTCGCTTTCTTACCTTGTAATGCTCATAGGCTGATTTACCTTATATAGGGTGCTACGTTGACGCACGAAACATACATAACCCCCATGCTAATTACGAGGCATTCAAATATTGGCTTTGTAATGCTACCTGGTTATATTTATTTAACATTTTGTTACTCTATTTTGCAACGGTATCTGGTTTACATATTTCGTTGATCTGTAGCATTAATTAGTTGTGCCCTTATTAATGGTAGCTTTACTTGGGTATAGGGTCGATTTATTTATACTTTGACTGATTCAAAGAACAACAAGTAACGAAAAATACATTTATTTAACACTGTACAACTAGTAAAATAATAAAATAAATCGTATGCATAATTATGTACAAGTTATTATTTTAACCGAAATCCTGGAGTGGGTCCTTGAGGGTTAGGCAACTTCAGTTGCATAGGGGTAAGGCCGGGATCCTCGCTCTGTGTTGTCGTTGGAACGAACGGGAAATTCGATGTACTGTTGGCAGGACTGAAACACGATAAACAAATTAATGACAGTTCGACCGAATGTAAATAAGCGAGATAATTTTTAGTTTGTTTTAATTACAAGGAAATTGACTGCAGCTATGCTCTCGTTACCATACACGGGCTATCTGCACACGTGGTTGGCCTTGTGATAAACTCGGATGGCAATTCGACCTAGTGCGAAGGTCGGATTCTTGTGCGATGTTATCAGTTCTCGTGCGCGTGTCAAGGATACTTTCCAAGAGGGCCAAATATATTTCCACAGGGTAAGTACGTAGTTTTCTTTTTTCTGGAGGAAATGAGTTTTGGGGCCCAAAAATACAAACTTAGGATTTGCTAAAATCGCACTCAGATGTACGTAAATTTAATTAAGCGATAATATGAGCTTTAGCGCCTTGAACGCATTTGGATTATCGCACTGCAATACTCAGGTGTGCGTGATATTAAAGCAGATTAGGTTAACGTTAACCAATTCAACGTAGCGAACTCCGAAGTCCAGTCATCCGCCAGTTGAATTTCATGCGTTTCTAGGGGCCTCCAAAATGGTAAACGATTCAAATTAATTTATTCCTATAACCAGCCATAAATTAATTTGAATCTAATGGTCGGGATGTGCCTCGAGAAATGTTAATCAGTCAAGTCAGTTTATTCTGATCGAAACTAAATGTTTATTTGCCTCACAATGAAATTAAATAATTCAAACCACCGTATTCCGATTTTCCAGTCATATGATAATTTGAATTCAAGCGGCTACCTGGAGGAACTAGTTCGAGATTGTCTCGAATTTTTCTGGTCGGCGAGAAGCGGCGGAATCGGGCCGGACGGTCGGAATAATTCCGAAATCATTTCGGATTAATTATCGAACTGGTCTATTTCGGGTGGTCCAGCTGAGGTAGGAACGAAGCCTTCCTCAGCTGGAGCCGCGGGATCGGCCTGGAGAAGCGAGGTTCGCTTTCTCGGAATAATCTCTCCCTGTTCGCGGAACAAATTCAGTTTTGTATGTTTCAGTCGCTCTGCCGGCCATCTAACGGCGGTAGGGGAAAATGCGCACTGGACGATCTGTCGTATCATCCGCGCAGAACGACGAACTTGTGGCTTGAACGGGCTGGAAATTTTCGATTGTTGCAAATGTGAACTTTTAAATGCCATAATATTCCATTATGCCAATTAGCATTTAAAAGCGGACCTTCGTTAGGGCGTGTTCAAAAGAAATTACATAAAGGTTGGCCATGGAATATAAAAGTAATGTCAACAGCAAGTTTTAGAATTCATTAACTGTCGTCACTGTTGATTTTGTACGTTTATATTATACGCTGTTATGGTGATTGAAAATTCTAAAGATTGCTCTCTCGAAAGCTTGCTGTTTTCCTTATGTAATTTCTTTTTGAACACATGTTATGAAGGTCTATTGAATATAAAAATGACTTACTTGTTACGTGCTTCAGAAAATGTCTTTTATTGTTGTATTTCAGGTACGAATTCTTATTTCAATCAGCCGTTTTCAAGTAGGTTTATCAGTCAACTTTCAACAATCCCTGATCAACACCAATTTGATATTTTGTTTTAAAATGTCAAAAGTTACCTATCACATTTTTTATAGCTATTTGTGTACCATTCCCTACCGCGGATGTAGTTTAATTCTCCAGCGTTAGCGAGAACAGTATCTAATCAATTGTAATCATCCAAGGGAGGAAATGACATTTTAGTCCAAACTTATACATATGGCATTTTATGTTGAGACTATCTCTTGTATTCAGCTGTATTCGAAAATAAATAAATATGAAAACCAGGAGGCTAGCTGATTTATTATTAATCACATTGCCTCTCTCTCTAATGGCAACGGGAGTCAATGTATTATATTCCCTCCCACTGTCATTGGAAACCGACCAGGGAACCAAACATTTGCTCCTTGTCTACTTTGTCAAAAGATTTTTCAAAGTCGATACAGCTTATTTGGAGTTTCTTTTGCCATTCATTTGCTTGCTGTCTTTACATGATCGTCTCTGTCTGAAACCTGCCTGGTTATTCCTTAATATTTTGTCTATTCCATCTTTGATTCAATTTAGTATTCTTGTTAATATTTTACTGGTTGTAGGTAGCAACGTTATTCCTCCCCAATTTATACACTCTATTTTGTATTTCCTTTTTTAGGGAGTCGCGTTATTCGTTCATTCCCTTCTGTAGGATTTTTTTCTTTTCATATGGTATTTAATAGCTTCTGTATCATTTTCTATGCTGTTTAATCCTCATCTCTAATAAGTTTTGGAATTTCTTCTATGCCTGATGCTTTATTAATGTTTAATGTTTGTATGACAGTTTTTTTACCTCTTGATTTCCTCTTCATTCATGTTCATTTCTTCTCTAATTGTTCATCAGCTTCCGGCATTTCTTCTTTGTTATTTCCTGTGTTGTTTTTTGCTGCTTCTTTTCCTCTTCTTAATGTTTCTTCTGTATTCTTTCTTATTTCATTCCTAGCATCTGTTTCGACTTATATATCCATTTTTTATACCTCTTGCTTTGTATTTCTTTATAATCTTCGTTCTTGCTTACCTACCAGTATTTTCTGCTTGAGTTCTCTTCTTGTAGTTTTTCAATGTTTGTTTTGCTATCTAGCCTTTTTGTTTGGCGGTTTTATATCCCAATAACTTCTTTACAGTTTGTTTCTATTTATTCTATTGTTTACCCTTCCATTATCTTCACTTTCCTGTTTCTCCTATTTTTGCAAATTTTATTATTTGGGTCTTTAATGTCTTCCTTTTTTAACCATTGTAGGTTATTTTGCTTTCATTTTGTTCTCTTTCCTTGTATTTAGTTTTAATTTGATTTTTATCTTCTCTCTGACTAACATATGATCAGTCATTCCATCTGCGTTCCTTATTGCTGTAACATCATTCAACATGCTTTTTCATTTTCTTTCTATAGTAGTTATATGGTCTATTTGATTTTGAAGTTTTTCTCCTGTTTAAATCTTCTATTCTTCAGCAATTTCATGAACACAATTCTACAAATAATTCACCATTTTCGACGATATTGCATATTCCCTCTGTCTCCATTGTTTCTTCTTTTCATATGTTGTTTGTCCAGTTTTTGCATTCATATCGCACATTAATATTTTTTATATCTTTTTTTTATGTCGTGAATTTTTTTTGCAATTGTTTATAGAATTATTATTTTTGGGTTTCTTCCTTCTCGTTTGTCGGTGCATATTCATTTACTGTGATTACATTGCAAAAGCTTTCTTTAAACCTAGTATTATGGTCCGATCTAATATTCCTGTCCATTTTATGCTTCTGTTCGTAGCATAATTGTTAATCCATTTTCGTGCTCTGAATCTTGATGTATTTTTCTTGATTATATCACCTTTGTACCGTTTTCTGTTGTATATTCTTCGCATTCTTCCCATCTTACTTTACTTAAGCCCACTAAGTCCGTTCAATACCTTCCAATTTCTTTCTCAATTTGATTACCTTGCTTGGTTCTAGCATTGGTCTCATGTTCCACACTTCTATCTATTTTGATTTCCTAGTAGGGGAACTCGGGAAGCATTGGGCACTTAATGAGAATTTGTATCACAAAAAATAAAGTTTTAATTTACTTGAGTTCATTTTAGCCATGTTATAAACTTATGTTTTATTGAACCTCTTAACATAAGAATAATTAGTGAAACATAATTTTTTGATTCTAAAACTCCATGTTATAAAAAGTATGTTATGTGGCCCGATGGTGCTGCCCATGGATAGTGAGCTTTGGGCCACTAAAGGGGGTACTTTGTGCCATGTTAAAAAATAATAGAAAAGCACACTATCCCTCTCACAATCATGTTAATGCTAATATTAATGTAATGCTAATGTTAAACAATAATGTGGGAGAAGAATGACACACTCAATTTTAATTTTTATAAAAATTATTTATTTACCAGTTTACGAAAAATACCAAAAGATAAATTATTATGCAGAAACAAAACATCTTTGAATTAAAAAACAAACAGAACGTCACCTCAATTAAAAGCAAAAGCAATGGAAACATGATTTTGATGAAAAAAAAAAATTAAGTGTTTCCGCGGAAAACCACCAAACTTCCAAAATTATATCAAAATTTAAAATAAGAGGCAGTTCTGGATGTTTCTGATTAAAGTGGTGGTATTAGTTTGGCTATAATATCATCCTTTTCTACTTCGAAAATGTCATTAATAATTGGAAAGTAAAACATCGTAGACAGTACAGTCTCTTCCTTCTTAAAAATTTAACAGTAAAACATGTGAAAGCGTCCTTAGAATTTAGTATGCGACCAACATAATGAACCATGCTCGACTTTAGGCGAAATCTAACCAAAATTAAATCACCATTTTTCTAGTTCTCGTAATTCAGTTCTTTGATATCTTCGAACGCATCACTCAAATCTTCGTCTGAGTTATTATTTATAATTGTTTCGAAGAATAGTTTTCTTTATTATTTCTTTTCTTCCTAGAAAAAATCTGTTGCCTTTTTTCAAAACGTTTCCATTTTTCAAATCTCCTAAATTTCGAATCGCCGCTTTTCTTTTTCTTTTAACTGTTTTAAATTGAATCTGTTGTACTCACCATTTTTCAGGTGTATAAGTGTAGGTTCTAGATGGCGGGTTCTTTTCTGGGTTTCGAATATTTTCTTGTAGCTTTTTGGTAGGGTCCTACCATGTCTGGGATAAAACGAAGAGACCTGGTAACATCAGTCGTACTATGACTGCAAGATGAAGTTTGATCTTCAGATTTGGTTATGTTTTCTTTCCAAGTATTGTATGTATGTATGTAGATATCATCTGTAACCTTATTTACCTTGTGGTGTAGAGGTTGGTGCTTCGTACGCTAGCACAATACTCAACATGTCACAAAGTTGGAACCGGCTTTTTGTGCTTGCGCAACAACCATTGTGTGCGGCGTGTGTCTTCATGATGTGTTGACCTTGTTACTATATTCCTTAGGTCTGTGGTTCTGAGTAGAGTACAGTTAATTTGGTGCCCAACTGTGAATGGCCTCACCGAGCCCGATTCCAATCGCCAAGGCTGCGAAAAAATTCCGGCCCCCGCGGGATTCGAACCGAGGACTTGCTTAATGCAAGCCCAGCGCTTTCCCAACTGCGCTACGCGGCTTCTTTTCTTCCAAGTATTTTAGTCACAAAATATGCCAATAGGTCAGGTTACAACTCAGGATCGCCACCTGTGATATCACATTTGGCATGTGAGCACAACGTCCAAGGGACCCGGCGGAGGCGAGTTTTGGGTACATACGTATTTCAGAAATTTATAAATGATTCATCTGTCTCTTTAGCGTTAATAATCGATCGATTAAAAGGAGTAATTAAACACCCTTGAGTTGGATATTCTAAGGCCTTAGCAACAACTGAGTATATTTGCGGCAACTGCCTTTGTTGATAAAAACGCTGAGAAATGCATGTACTTATATTTATAATTCGATGTTATGTAAAGCGATTGTGAGGGAGAAGATCCCGGATGTTACACCTTCACAAATAGGACTTCTAACAGCATTTGGCTGCTTTATTTCGTAGAATCCAAAAACGCCACGAGCAAAGAGAGCAGGTAAATGGTCCAAAAAGCGGTCTAGCGCATTCTGGAGTTTCTAGCCAGTTTGCACGTAGAAGCAAAAAATGGGAGGTCCATTTATTCCTTGAGTAACTGTAGAATAACCTTAAGAAAGCCCATGGGAACCGGTCTAAATATCGAAATTAGTATGCAAAATTTAACTAGAAGAGGCATTTTTACCAAAGCTGTTTACGGCCGTTCGTGAAAAAAACAACGCTGCTAGTAGTTTTCATTTGTTTAAGCAAGAGCGGCCTTGGCCTGCTCTTTGAATTTCAGATCCCGCGGAGGCGCTTCGTAAAAAATCAATAATCGAGAAACTCAACTGCTTGCCAGTGAGCCAACCCAGGAAAAATCAAGCGTGCGCTCTTCGACCCGAAAAGCCGTGCAAGTGCCTTATCTCTAAAGCTACGCGCTTTATCCGATAAACCTGAATTCCTTTAATACATTGCTTTAATATAAGGTGGTCCGCAAGAAGATGCGAATTGCTAGAACGCGCTATTGAAACGGGGCGTTACACCTGAGCTGCAAGTTGTAAGTCCAAGTGAAGTTTTTCGAATAATGGCTTTTGGTAATTTAGCTTACGTGTTTATTGGTATCTTGGACCAGTCGTTTCATATTTTCAACATATTTTGTAAAACTTCGAACGTAACTGCTGGATTCTGCAATGGCTTCAAATTCGGTTTGCATCTCCTGATCAGCAACAATTATGTCATCCTCTTCATCTTCTTCTGTTATAACATCTTCTTCTTCTACATTACTTGCAGCCACTTCAACATCATAATGATTTTCAATATCGGGATCATCATTCTTAAAGAAATACAACACTTCTTCATCTGTAAGACGCTTACTATCTTGAAATCATCTCGCGGTACCCATCTTCAGACGCACAATATGAGTAACTAATAGAAACTAAGTGAATTTTGCACATGCAGGTGCACATTCGTAATACGGGGGCTCCCAGACTCATGTGAAATGTCTGAAGTATGCTTAGAAGCATAAAAAACAGGGAGCTACAGACAATACTGGGAAATTCCCTTGATTGGAAATAATTAAGACCAATTTTAATACTCTGTAAAGGCGGGCCGGGGTCTAAAAAGACCCCAGGTTGAAGAAAATTGTAAAAAATTGGAACAAAAATAATCATATCCGAAATAATATAATAAACAGGTAGAGGAAACCTCAAAGAAAAGATGGATGACCGCCCAATATTCTAAATTTAAAATTAAGAAAGTTATTCAAAATAATAATGGTCTGGGGTCTTGCACCCCGACCAGTCCATTGAAGGTTAAGTATTGGTCCTCAGTAAGCCTTTTCAAAACTTTCTTTTTTCTGTTTTATCCCATACACTATTCATGCTCTTCTTTCAGTATAAGTATCATTGAAAACACTCGTTTCATATTATTTTCATCCAAATTATAAGTATCTGTCTGTTTTCAGTACACGTTTACGAGGCCGTTGAAGTTGAACTTGATAGTAAATTATTGGTGTAAATAAATAACTATTTACTAATAAATGCATGAGTACCGACATTGTATAAAATTTATCGTTAACTTTTAATTTATCACTACTTTAAAAACCCGGTTTAAAACTCACCACTTACAGACAACATCCATTAATCTCTGCCAGGTACAACATTGGTTTAGTTATCTGTATTATTGACATATGGGGGTGAATTTAAATACATCTTAAAATAATTTACTTGGCTCAATGCTCCCTGCGGCCACATGCTGCCTAGGTTCGCCTACCTATTTCTCTTTTTATGTGTTTTTTCTTTTTGGCTTTTTGATTCTCCTTGCTCGTTTTTCTTCCTGTTTTTGTATCCCATACGTCGCGTTTTTGTCATCAAGCCGTCCTGCTTCTTCTTTGTTAGTTTTTTTTTCACTTTTTAACTGTAGTTTTTCTGTTTTCTAGTCCTATTCACATATTTTTATAGTTATTTTGTTGTATACCATCTTTACTTAGCTTAGGGTTGCCAACACCAACGCCCTAAGACTACGGGTTTGTCAATCATTCTTCGGGCTTCGGGTTTTCTTTAAAAATCTTTGGGTTAATTAAAAGTTCATACATACATAAAATGCAGAAATGTTTACTCCTATTTAAAAGTTCCAGAGCAGAAGTCATTGGTAGAAAGTGGGAAGAGACAAAAAATACAATTTTACAAAATGTTTTCGTTTCTCTATTTTCGCAACTGCTTAATTTTCTCTAAAATAATTATAGCTACCACGGTATATATGTACAACTGTGATAAGAGTTTTATTTTAATATTAACTACGCTTACGCCGTAGTTCATTAATACTTGCTATAATCTCTCTAAAATATAATAGTTATTTTTTTTTCAGAAAAATGTGGTTTCGAAATAGTCAACTTAACTTCTAAGATATGTTTTTAACATTTTATTTAATGGAATGTAAAGAATAGTTTTTGGTCTTTATTCCTATGATTTACAAAGGCCGAAAATTCTGTTATGTGTAACGGGCCAGCTGTATCCCTCACCGATGTTTATTTTCATGCTTGAATGTAGAAGCCAAGTTATATTTCCTATGTTCCATCATTAGATCTAATATTGTATTTTATGTAAGCAAATGGTCGCAAAGCCGGTCTTGCATTTGATGCGTATTGTGAATATTAGTTTTCGCGAGTGCAGCAAGAAACACGATGTACACTGGATGTGGAAATTTTCAACTCATGAAAATTTATCAAAGAAGACGGCATTCGCACGCAGCCTCTTCTGAGAGCTGCATGGGTTTGTTCAACTCGAACGTATAATACATGAATTCACCCAGGGCGACATAAGTTAATTTTAAGCCCGGCAGCCAGCGTTGACTGCAAACAGGGTTAATGTGCAGCGAACCAGCGTTTATAAATTCCGAAAACGCATCTTCCGAGTGTACATACATGTAATTACACCCATTGTGCTATACTTAAAGACTTATTTGAAGCGTCAATTTTGAGAGGCGCCAAATCAACTTTCCTTTTAAGGCCTGCACGCAATCGTGGGTTTGCCCGCTAAGAGCGAGTGATGCAATCGAAGCGTGCCGTTTCCAAGGGTAAGCAGCAGCCAGTTTCAGGTAAAATGTTTTTAGGTCGGCGTGATAAGGTTGCGTTTAACTGCAAGCTTTCGCAAATGCTAAGGAATGAATTTTATTTGCGAATAATATTTGTGTAGCTTGCACTTCAATTTAAACAGGGCCGGACTCAAATAAGTATATATTAAGACTAATTTAACATTGCGTTTTTGTTAAATATTTTGACATTTATGTTCTTTTAAACAGAATTATTTCAACGTTATTTTTTATAATGTTTTACGTTGCTCAAGTTCGCAACATGCCTGCGAGTAAGTCTCCAGCTACATCAAACGTAGGTTGTTTTAAAATTTAATCCTATTTTCTTTTGTGTTTTAGTGTGTTTCTTTTGTCTTTTTATGTTTTTATTTGTTTTTGACGTCAATAAATGATGTAAACAAATAGGTTTTTCTTCTCCATTGTTTAAAGTTAAGTTTCAATCCGACCAGCACTTCAAGAGGAACCCGACACCTGTTTGAGCAGATATTGATCTTTTTTAAGCTACTATCTGGGATATTAAGAGAGTTTAAAGTTCACTGAGCTAGCTAAGCGATAAAAAGTCAAATAATTATTTAAATATGAAGAAGTCTTGTTCAAATTTAATGTATCCAGAGAGGGGTAAAAAATCCGTATATCATATGCTACTTAAAAAGTATAAAATAATTTTTGTAATTATATATTTATAAATTAAGAAACTATTGATCTTTTTCTTCATTTTATCCCCCCCCCCCCCAATAATTTTCTTCGGGTCAGCATCGACTCAATGTTGGTAACACCTTTCTGTACCATTTTCTTCTTTTGCTACTATTCGGATTTTGCTTTGTATTTCTATTTCTATATTAGTTAAATCATTTTCTATATATTTTTATGTTGTTGAGGCTCTACTTGTTTATGTATGCCTAACTTGTACTATCGGTACCTACACAATGCAATGCATTTAATAATTATGATTATTTTCAAACTTTTATAAAAATCAATAGCGCCTTGAGACTCTTGTTAGGGGTGGTTCAATAATCTAGGAGTTTGTTAATTGAAATTTTATTTTTATGATGACTTTTGATTGTGTTCTGACACTAACTGTCACCTTGCACGTCAAACAAGGCTCTGATACTAATTATGACAAATTTCCTTTCTACTCACATGTAATTGACTAAATTCCCTAAGGTAAGTAGTTGATTATATTAATTACACTCTTTTAATTGTATTTCATTTAATATAACTTCAATAGGATAAACTTAAAAACCCACCTGAACAACTTTCACTTTTGCTGCTGGAATGTCACCTCCAAAAACAACACTCCTCCTGACGTCCACAGCCTGGATCCTCTAGCTAGTCCTGTATTGATGTACTGCTTAATGACAAATATGCACCGATCTGTCAAAACCCTGGCTGCTAACAGTAAAGGTCCCGTTCCACCTCTGCAAAGCTTTTGCCACCTTCCAGACGTTCCCTCGTTCCAACTGGTTCACGGCAAGTTTGTTATTCTAGATTATCCTTGATTAATATTCTTCTTTTATAGCTCCAACTGTAGCAATATCTGTCGTGAGTAACCAACAGTACTGCCAAGTCCTGAAGTCCCTCTGCTGTCCTCCGTGGTCAGATCCTCACGTCCTCAGTACTCCATCGACATCTCCCGCAATGCGAAACTTTTATTAATGTACTTTCTCATCACTTGTATTAATGAAAATAAATAATAACTATATCCAAATCCAATTCTCTTCTTGTTGCTTCTACTTGCTTGTATCTAATTAAATAACCTTCTGATAATCTTCAATAACTGCATCTTCATAACTAATAATCTTCTTTTATGTTTCCATTTATATTTCACACGTCAATTTAGTAATAACCCTTTTTTAAATGCATTTTACTATCTTACACATTAAAATTGAGGTAAATTTCTATATGTTTATTGTACTCGAAAATTCATATCAAAATTACATATTCTGCTTTTAAGTTGTTGATTTTCTAATAATGGTAACCAAAACTACTTAGCTTCTAAGTTACAATTATTTATGCTTTCTACAAATTAAAATAATTTGAGTTAGAAATTATATTTGTCATATGTAATCTGCGCATATGGTTATTTTATACCTTTTAAAACCATTAAAGAATACTCAAGTGCTATACATATCATCTTAGTTTGCATCAAAATTAAATTCTATTAACAACTTTCAATTAAACAGGCAATTTTTTAATAAATTTTTCTTATTTGATTATATTGATATACCAAATTTTATATTTAAATTAATCTTCAACATAGACTGCCCTTTATGTATCATAGCAATATATTTCTTGCCTGTGTAAACGGTACAGCGTGAGTACTAGAAAGTGGGGAAAAAGCCGGAAATTTTGAATTAAATCCTAGTAATTTTTTGCTTTTATATTTCTCGCAGGTGTATCACCCCAACTTTATGGTTACATTTCATTGGTGGCACTGTAAATTTATGTCAAATTCGAGGTTAGCAGGTTAGTTTTTGCGCCAGTTTTGACACAAACTGACACAAAACCTAACCTGCTACCCTCGAATTTGACATAAACTTACAGTGCCACCAATGAAATGTAACCATAAAGTTGGGTTGATACACCTGCGAGAAATATAAAAGTAATAAATGACTAGGATTTAATTCAACATTTGACGCACTTTCCCCACCTTTTAGTACTCCGGCGGTACAAGGGGTTACAGATTATGTATGTGTATGTATGTATGTATTTCTTGCCTTTAGAAATTTTCCTGTTTGCTATCATTTTTTCTTTTAACTCCATGACTCAATTGTAGGTAGTACTGCTATCTTCTCTGGAATATGTCTATTTTATATGTCCTTGTAATTGTTGCTTGTACACCTATCTGTTTTGATACGAATTCTTCTACTTTTATCTTCATTCTTTGGTTGCCAATGCTATTTTTCTTTACCCTATATTATTTATTTTCTTTTGTTGCTCCTGGGACAACTAACGAAGATAGAAAACCACTAAAGAGGAGAAGAGTGGGGACATAGAATGTAAGAACTCTGATGAAATGCGGAAAACTAAAGCACCTCTATCAGGGCCGTTCCTAGCTTCTTGGCCGCCTGCGTGAAAAATAAAATAGCCGCCCCCTCCCCCTCCAAGCAATTAAAAAATATATTTACGTTAAAAAAATTATTAATAACAAATTTATAAAATAAAATAAAAAGAAATACTCCTATAAAATAAAATTGTACAAATACAAAAACAAAACAAAACAAATACAAAGTTTAATATCTTAGAATTTAGCTTTTCTAGCTTTGACAGACGCAAAAGTGGTCACAAGGTTCTTGACATCAATTGCTTCTGCCAAGTCTCTCTCTATAGATATAATAGAAAGATCTGACAATCTTTCTTGCTTCATGACCGAGCGTAAAAAGTTTTTAATTATTTTTAATTTTGAAAAAGACCTTTCTGCTGACGCAACTGAGACAGGTAAAGTCAGTAGAAGTCTTAAGGCAATTGCTGTATTTGGGAAAGTCGCAAGTAAATTATTTGTAACAATGTAGTTGAGAATTATAGATGGTGTTTCAACAGATTGGAAATGTAGTTTTAAATTTTTTAATTCATCACTTATTTCTACGGCGTTTACATCAGCCTCTTTTCTGACAGTGTCTTCTAATTTTAAGGAAAAATCTGTACAGTGTTTTTTCACTGAATTATCGTCCATAATAGGAAATTCATAAATCACTTTGAAATTGTCACTGTAACGTTGTAATTGTTCAAAACGTTCCTGTATAGATACTTTGCCGGTATCCAAAATAGTAAAATAAAAATTAATCTTACAATTCAACTTTGGGTCAAGTATAGGCTCATCAGGGGTTTCATAATCAAATTGTCTTTTTTTTCGACGTAGACGAATTATATTAGTTGGGGGAAATTCCGTTGCTATATCAAGTTCTTCTGTAGCAAGTATTTTCGCCTCTTCTATAAACCCTTCAAAACTGTGGTCATTTCTTTTCTGTTCCAAATAATCTACTAATTTTTTTAACGCATTTGAACAATCTTTTAGATTTGTATTCACACCTTGAAGCATCTTACTGACGAAATTAATTTTAGACAGAACATCATGCCAAATAATTACAGTACAAACGAATTTAAAACTATTAATTTTTAAGACCAATGCTTGGGCTTGTTGTTTGGTGTTAATGTCGCGTGATTTGTCATTTACAAGTTCTTCTAGACTATCATAAATTTTCCCTAATTGATATCGCAGAGGTGAATAGCTTTAATTCTACTTTCCCACCTAGTTCAGCTAACAGCTTTTAATGTGAAATTTGGTACATTAGTTTTAAGTACATTCCATCTATATGGCGAAGAAGAAAAATATGTATATAATTCTTGTATAAGATTAAAGAACTCCGATGTTTGCAAGGTAACATTTTGGCAGAATCATTAACCACTAGATTTAGGGTATGAGCAGCACAAGGTACAAATATTGCTCGAGGATTGATATTTAAAATTCGGCGTTGCAATCCTACATGTTTTCCGAGCATATTGTAGATATCCATATTAAAATCTTTCAAAAGTTTTATTACAAAATCGTATAAACCCTCACCAGTCACATCAATAATAGGAAAAAATCCGAGAAAATGTTCACAAATTTTAAGTTGTTTATTATCATCTATTATAACAAATCGAACAACGAATGAAATTTGTTCGGTATGACTTGAGTCTGGGGTTGAATCTAGAATAATTGAATAATATTTTGCTTTTGACAATAACTCCCTAATTTGTTCTCTGATTTTATTTGCTGTAAGTGAGATCAATTCATTTTGTAATCTATTTTCTAAATAATGAGGCATACGTTTATGTGAAATTTTACTGATTTGAATATTTTTTAGATGTTCCGAAAGAACTGCATCAAATTTTGCAAATGTTTCAACCGTCTTCAAAAAGTTTCCATTGTTTGATTCGAATAATTTATTGGATGACCCACGAAATGCTAAACACTGTCCTGCCAATAATAATATAATTGCAACAATATGTTCTAAAACATTACACTAATATTGTTGTTTCAAATTAAAAATACGTTGTTCTTGGTGATCGATTGTTGTGTAAGTATTCAATCTTTTTTCTAATTCAGTCCATAATTTATAATTTTGAATATGATCAGTTGATCGTTCGTGTCTGGATAAATTATTAGAAAGATGTTTCCAATCTGAAAAACCAGCATCTGTTAACTGAATATTTATGGTCCCAAAAATTTTGCAACAAAAGCAAAAAACGCAATTTAACTTAATGGAATAAATTAGCCACATACGAGGTATTTTTTCACCATTTGCTAATGTTCGTGTATAATAATGAACCGAAAAGCGCCCTTGTTCTGTTAAAGGAAATGAAAATTTTTTTACTTGTGTAGGTCCCATTTTTACTAATACTTCAATTGTTGAATTATCAAATGATTTAGGCCATGAAGCTGGATCTTCTAAACTCCCACTTTCAATGTCCTCTGGTTCTTCTGGAGTACAAGACTCTGCCGAAGTCGATGGAATCTGTGGCTCTATGGGGACGACTTGCTGACTGTCAGGCGTTGAAACAAAAGGATCTCCAGCCGTGCTTCCACTTTCTTCCTCTGCTCCAGGAGTTTTCAAAAACTGTTCTATAGAGCCCCGCAACTTCTCTTTTTCAGTTTCTTTAGACAGTTGTCTTTTTCTGTAAGCGGCTCCAGAGAGTCTTTTAGTTCGTCGTCGTTCCGAGCTTGACATCTGAATAAATTTAAAAAAGTTTTGTTTTAATTTACTTCTAGATTACGGTGTTAATAGACTATCAAAGCAGCTATTACGTGAAAATCATATAAATTAAAAAAACGTATATCAATAGCTTACCTTTAATAACCAGGCTCTACAACACACGTTTTATTATGATGAAGTATGATAGAAGTAACTGAGTAATATAGATCTTTAATCAGTACCACAATATTTTATTTCCATACTAGCTGGCCCGGCAAACGTTGTTCTGCCCAAAAATAATTTGTCTCTGAAACCCCGTTTCACCACTATAGTTTTAATTTTATGTCATGTCCATCGTCTTGGAGTAAATGCCATTTTCGCAATCAACGTCCCAAAAAACCTCAATAACGACACCCATATCGATTGTTTAGGCTTATTTACCTCATTTCACCCCCTAAGGGGTAGCGGACCGGACAGACGTTGTCCTGCCCGAACGTTGGTTTGCCTGGTATTAGCGGGTTCAGCAAACGTTTTTTCGATATTTGAATTTTCGATTTTTTTCATTTTAAAAAATATTGGAAGTGGGGGGGGGGGTAAAATTTTGGGGTTATATGTTCTAATATAGCCCAGGATTATTAGATTAAAATTAGGCAAAGATACAAAATGCGTCATAACCAGCTGAATTTTTGTACATTTATTCTATATGTAGTATTGAATCATTACCTGAAACTCCCCATCCCTCCTCCGCTTGCGTCCTGAGATATACAGGGTGTTCGGGGGAACTTTTTTACATAATATTATATCAAAAATGGCTATGAAATAATTATCTTCTATTCTATCGCCCTATCCATTCCAATGGTGGAACATAGAGAAGCAATGTCCAATATATTATTGAACAATGCCTTTTCAGATAAACGGGCCGAGCACTCATCAGCCACATCAATCACATATAATAGCAACCATGCCGATATCAACATATGTTGTTTTGCTACACCTGCGACGCATATCTGTCGCTAATGAGTGCCCAGCCTAAATTTAAGGTGTCAGGTTATCAGCCCACAAATTGCCGGGATCTAAGTTGATGAACGGAAGAAATGTTACATCACTGATGTCATATTTTCTCTCAGACTGCAGACCCATTTGCATGTAACCGTTCCAACTAGGTACTGGAGATGGATCAAGCCAATATCCGGAGATCCATAGGTAATCCAAAAGTACAGCTTGCATGGATAATTTTTCATTGTTTAGAAGAATCTACCTCTCGTACATTTATACGTGGCAATCCTTTTCTCGGCGGATTTGTATGTTTCTGATGACCGCTCATCATTAACATTTCTTTTCACTCTAACTTCTTCAATTTTTTCGACTTTAGGAGTATCTATTTTTATGCACCCCATATTGTGAAAAGTGTTTTTGCCATCTATGGTACGTATATTAAAATCGGCATTATCAAAAGTAAATTGAATAAATGCCTCCGAGGTATGTTTAGTAGGTGCTGCCCTTAAGGAGTTCTCAAGCTTCTGCACTTCAGAATATGGCACACAAAAACCCAAACTGCACAAGATATCAATTGCCATTCGAGAGGCAAAATGGCGATGTATATACCGTGTGTCCACAGGAGTACGCACCATAGAGATAAGATAATGCTAATAGAATATAAATATCAACCAGTGCTGTGACCAGCGTCCCTTTTCTTGTACCATTTATAACAATATTGTTTCATACAGTGGCAAGTCAGAAGCCAGAAAACAACGTTTTAGCGTGCCGGTGATCACAGCAGTAGCCCATCTTTCTATTCTATTAGGTTATCCCTATGGTGCGTCCTCCTGTGGACACACGGTATGTAGCAATGCCTAAAACAATTGGAGATACAAATGATCTAGGACGACAAGCTGAAATAAGGGCTTCGCTTATCCTTTGGCATCTTCTTTGGGCATTTTTAGAATTGCTTTTAGATTGAATGACAATATTGGTGAAATATTGCAAGGGTTGTGGAATAATATCTTTTTTTCCAATGTCACCAGAATAAGATGTCAATTCCTATACTTGAGATCGTATGTCTTCCCGTATTATAGCTGCTGCTGCCGATACTATCCTGAGACGCTCTTCAAACTTATCAGAGCATGTCTCTTGATACCAATTTTTGTGGATTATGTTGTCCATAGTCTCACGAAAACAGACGATTGAAGTTCGCCCACTACGGTTGGTGATTATTATATTGTTGCCAAAATGTTTCATAAGTTTTTGTTTCAGGTATTGAGTAGTATATCCATCATTTCCGTCAAGGATTGGAGACATATGATCTTCAAGTTCTGTAAGTGTGTATTGACACCAGCTTCTGAAACGCGTTTTCTTTTATATTTAATAGAGGGTCAGTACTAGGCTCACATCATCAATCATCATCATCATCAACCAGCCTCTAGAGTCCACTGCTGGACATAGGCCTCCCTTGATTGTTTCCATAGCTTCCTGTCCTGGGCAACTTGCATCCAGTTGGTGTGAATATGTTTCAGATCATCATGCCACCTAGTTGGTGGACAACCCCCTATTTCTAAAAGCATCTTGTAGCGGCCTCCATTCTACTATCTTCTTGGTCCATCGGTTATCGTTGGTCCTAGCAATGTGTCCCGCCCAGTTCCACTTAAGAGTTGTTAATCTTTCTACGACATCTGTTAGTTTTGTTCTTCGGCGTATTTCTACGTTTGGCACTTTGTCTGTCAATGATAACCCCAACATTGATCTTTCCATTGCACGTTGTGCAACTCTTATCTTATTTGCCGTCTTCTTAGTGAGTGTTAGGGTTTCAGCGCCATACGTCAGAACGGGCAGCACACACTGATTAAAAACCTTTCTTTTTAGACATGTTGGAAGCGCCGATTTAAAAATGTTGGTTAGCCGGCCAAAGGCTGCCCACGTCAACCCTATTCGTCTAGCGATCTCATAGGTCTGATTATCGCGGCTGATTCGTATTTCGTGACCCAAGTATTTGTAAGAAGCTGTTTCTTCGATTTGGATTTTATCAATATATATACCGCCACCAATTACTAGGTTTGTCATTACTTGGGTGTTTGTTAAGTTAATTTTCAGACCCATCTTTTGAGATGCCATGTTCAGCCTTTGTACCATTTTTTGGGCTTTATTAATGCAGTCAGATATTAGAACTATGTCATCCGCAAATCTTAAGTGACACAGGTTTTCGCCGTTTATGTTCAAGCCTAGCTCTTCCCAGTCTATTTGTTTACACATGTACTGGAGCAAGTTGTTAAATAATTTTGGAGAAATGGTGTCGCTTTGGCGAACACCTCTTTCTACTCGGAAGTTGTTCGTATCTTCGTAAAGCCTTACACAGGCCGTGGCGTTCTCATATATATGCTTAATTATTGTCTTGTAGCTATGATCTATTCGACAGTCAGCTGACGATTCTAACATTTTCTCTTGGTTGATGGTGTCGAAGGCTTTTTCATAGTCCACGAACACCAAAACCAACGCTTTTTTATATTCAACTGTTTTCTCTATTAGGCTTTTGAGAGTTTGAAGATGGTCATTTATGCAATAACTTGATCGAAACAAAGCTTGCTCCCGTGGTTGGTATAGATCTAATTTGGAGGTCAGCCTGTTTGTAATAAGGCTCACATGTAACTTGTAAACGTTTTCCATAGCAGTCCTTGTGGTAACGGCTTTCTGCTGCCACTACCTGTCATTCTGTTTTGGACTTCTCTTCCCCAGTAATCGTTACGTTTCCCAGCAATAGATTTTAATTTATGTATTAATTCTAAGGTGGTTATCTCACAAATTGTACGTCTATATTTCTGAGGACGCTTTATCCTTCTTGCCCATCTGCTTCATCCCGCAAATAATGCACGATTTTTTAAAGTCAATAATAGATACATTTGATCACGTTGCTATAGTATTTAACTACAGATTAGCAGTACTACATTTTCTGCTTAATTTTATAGACAAGGACCGAGTATAGTTCTTTCTGCATTGTTCGTGTACACGAAGAGGACGGGTTTGTTTTAACGCCTCTTCTAGGCTGTCTCCACCTGTTATACTAGCCTTTATTAACGTATCAATACCACGATTCACTGTTACCACCTTGCCACTATCAAGTGAAAGATTCCACAATAATCAGTCATCCATTGTTACCTACGACGAGGCAACGCAAGCAAGAAGAAAACAAAAACTTGGATCACACGTACACCACGCGGTCTGTAAGACGTGGCGAAGAGGGGGGGGGGTTATACGGTCACATGTGTTAATTACAATGATGCCAACGGCCAACTGAATGCACATGGAATGCACGCGCTCCCAAACAAACAGACTAAACGCAGCAAGCGGTGGTACGATGTGGGGGAGGGCAGGGGGGCTATATCTAGAGACGCAAGCGGAGGAGGGGTGGGGAGTTTTAGTATGTTGTTCGAGTCATTATTCTGAACAATTATGCAAATTTTTAGCTGGTTATGAAGGATTTTGTATCTAAATCCTAATAGTCCTGGGCTAATATGCGAGTAATTTTAAAAGAAATTTAAAAAAATCGTCAAAAAATAAAAAAGAAAGTCCTAGAACCCGATTGCAGCGCCACCTACCGGGTTCAATTGTGAATATAAACCATCCAGGGGGCTCACTCAAACACACACAAAAATTCATCAAAATCGGTTCAGCTGTTTAGGAGTTCAGTCACATACACATGTACAGAAAAATTATATATATTGCAATGACCCTATACGTATAATTTTTGTATGTTTATAATTAATGTGATAAATAAAAAGAGTCACCACACAATATTTAATTTAGTTCTACCACTTGCAAAATCAAACTAACTGATTAATTTATTTCGTTGGGTACGCCAAAATTGAGAATTACCCTTATGGTAGTTTGCCCTTTTTCTAATCCATTCATCTGATTTACTAATTTTGCTAGCTCAATTTTTAACAGAGACATGAAATTAAAAACTCAAAAACTCAGGTCTTCTCTAATGACTTTACTTTCTACGCTTCCATTTTAAGCTGTGTCTAACTTGAACTTTTTTGTGCCAGTTTTTAATTAATTTAGATTCGACTTTTAGTTTGTGCAAATCTATTATATTACGATTAAAATTACATTGCTAAAGCCAATACACGGAATTTGAGCTTCCATATTTCTGTGCCTATTCAATTACAATCAATTTCATTGGCGAATTATACCAGTGTTATTGTGATTTGGCAATTTATGTGAATTTTCTCAGATGCTTGCATTATTACAACTCTGTGCTTTAATGATTTAATTTGCTATTTGCTTGTACTGCAATCAGAGCCGATTTGAGGGCTAAATACCATCGCAATATAAAGATTTTCATTTTAAAAAATATTGCGGGGCGGTGGGGTGGTGAAATTATGGGGAACCCGACAGACGTTGTCCTGCCCGAACGTTGGTTTGCCTGCTATTATCAGGTTCAGCAAAGTTTTTTTCGATTTTCGAATTTTTGATTTTTTTTATTTTAAAAAATATTGAGGGTTGGTGGGGGGTGAAATTTTAGGGTTATATGTTCTGATATGCGAGATATCTTTAAAAAAAATTAAAAAAGAAATTTGTCAAAAAAAAATTCAAAAAATTCCTAGAACCCGATTGCAGCGCCACCTACCGGGTCCAATTGTGAATCTAAACCATTCAGGGACCCACTCAAATACACACAAAAAATTTCATCAAAATCGGTCCAGCCGTTTAGGAGGAGTGCAGTCACATACACACGTACAGAAGAATTATATATAACGGGTGTTCATAAACAGTCGTCATCCCAGTAGGTTTTGACTTCAAAAACGTATGTCTATTATAATTGAGAAAAACTGCGCTATGACAGTACTCAATGACGTTTCATTGTGTTGCACGAATCAATCAAAGATATAACATTTTGTTTTTCAAAGCAACTGGGATGACGACTGTTTCTGAACACCCGTTATAAAGATAAGGGCACAAAAATAACAATGGGTCTCAGTATTTTACACCTACATATTGCTTCCACCATTCACAAATGAACGCATTTTTTCGTCGGGTGATATTTATACCCTCGGTAAAATACGTCACCCGGGGATTTACTTGAATTAGTACGAACCAATTCGGGACTTCACAAGAAAGATTTGATATGATTTTACAGATTCCTATCTTAGTTTTTTGTCGTATTTTGGACATTGGTTGATAGAGGGCGCTAATTATTTGAAAGGGAAAAATGAAAACATAAATTATTGGTAATAGTTTCAAATTTATTATTGATTTTGTGTTAAAATATATGTAATAAACGCAAAAAAAACGAAAATTGGGATTTCGACTAACAATAAAGTGGTGTTTGTTTTTTGTTCGTGGTTTGCATTTTTCAGAGATGTTTTATTCTCAAATTACTTATTTTTTTAAATTTAAATTTGTATAAAATCGGTTTCCAGCGGCCGCCCCTTGCAATCGGCCACCTGCGTGATGGACACGCAACACCCCACCGGTACACCGGTAGGAACGGCCCTGACCTCTATAATACTAGCATGCTTGTCAGCCATATTGACTCACATCACAAAAAGCGACACATTCAAAAAATTAGTAACTTTTCAGAAAATGAAAATACGTTAATGTGTATAGGTACATTTGATGGAAAAGCATAAAAGGCAAAAAGACACAGGAAAACGAATCCAGCTGGCAACTCAAACACGAGGTTAGAAGATAGAACAGCGACAATAGATAATATAACCCACAGCAACTGAAATGTTTGACATTGTAGGGTTATGTTTTGGTTGCATCATGGCCACCAACATGTAAACGCTAAAGTACTGTGATGCAGGATTTTATGCAACTTGTGCGACATGCGTCTGCTTGTATTATAAAGGGCTCTACGGAAAACTAGAAAATATAAAACACAAAATGGCAGAAAATAAACTATAGTCTATTTTTTTGCTTTATGATTTAGAGCAGGCTTTGCATTTATATTATTTTAGCAGTGTACAACAGTTTAGTTACAAAATATAACTAATGTCAAAATCCAGATCGCCGGGATTGTCAAGTTGACACTTCAGCAAATCTTAATAAAATGCCACGAAAAAGCAATATTAGGTAATAGTAAAACCAAAGAGGCTATAAAACACCGTTCTACTAATATAAAAGATATCAATGGTAACTTAAGTAAAACAGCCATCATTGGAAGAATTGGTCAAATCTTCGATGTAAGTATTAAGAATTAAACAGATATAACATTTCTAACAATTTCTTATAATGCTAGATTTCGATTGCAACACAAAAAACGAAACGAAGCAAAATCACAACTCCAGCAATAACGGAATGATAACATGAATAAAGAAAAGGAAGAAGAAAATTTGGAATTTTTTACTTTCGATAATTTATTGCTGTGTGCAAGGGAGGAACTGAATTATACTGGGAGTCGTTTAAAATTATACTACACATTAACAAATATGAGATATAAATACAAAATTGTGAATGGAAGAAAATTGTGTGAGAAGAGTCATATCATTTCGGCGGATTGCCTTTTAAAGGAAATATTTACAATTTCGAAATTATAGTGAAAAATGTATATTCATGTTTTTGGATGAAACTTTACCAGGATGTGACTTACTGTTGGACTCGGACAATAATGACAGGGGCTATCATAAATGTATCAATGGTGACATTTTTAGTCAATGTTGAAAAACAGGAAATCCCTGCTTTGGCCAAATTGAATGGAAAATGTGTGTTAATTATGGATAATGCACCATATAATTCGGTTCTTATCGATAAACCACCCAATTATGGGAGTTTAATTTTACTTTACATATTGACTAAGAGCAATACTAATTGACAAAAAACGACATGGGCATGAAATCCTTAGATTACCTCCATACCACTGTCCATACAACCCAATTAAATTGGCATGGAGTTTATGTAAGAACTATTATAATAAGGACATAAATTCTCAGCCTCCCTCAAAAGACATAATTGCTAATTTATGGCTTAAATCTCTATCACTGTGTACAGCAAACATATGGAAAAAACGTTGAACACTGTGAACTACTAATATAAAGTGACTGGGCAAAGCACATTGTTAAATTGGTACGGATGATATACCTCCTGTTATTAGGTTGGACGAATCTGATACAGAATCGGAAGATGAGTTGCATTCCTCTTCTGAATCAGATTCTGGATGATTATCCTGAAGTGTATCCACCTAAATTCTGGTAAATTATATCTCTGAAAATGGTTCTATCAGAGTATTTTGTATTATCTCTTTATTTTGAAATGCCTGTTATATGTGTAGCATAAATAATAACTTGTACAACACAGTTCTACAAACAAAAATCATCAGCAAATTATTAATTAGCAATACCTTATTTAATGTCAATGGTTCAGTAATTTTAGCTCTTATTGAGTATAATAGTGCATATAAGTTAACACATTGACAGTTCTAATGGTTTTTGACATAACTAGTGTTTTTTTCTTTGTCACTAACTACCTACACTATTACAAAAATGCAAATGCAAAGCCTGCTCTGAATCATAAAGCAAAAAAACAGACTATAGATATACTTGGACTGAGTGAAATAAGGTGGCCACAAAAGTCATGAGATAGCTACCCAGGTGTCGACACAGATAGCAACCATAATCTGGTCATGATGACATGCGAATTAAAATTTAATAAATTGGAGATGAAGCATAAGAAGGCCTGGCAAGGGAAAAATTAAAAAACAGGATATGACAAAAGAAAATATATAACTAAAAATCATCTAAGAGGTTGCAGGACTAGAAATTCAAGAGAACAATCATGGTAAAACAGCTGCAGATTAAGTATGCGGCAGAGAAAATAAGGAAATAAGAAAACCATGGATAACAAATGAAATAACAGAGTTCACAAAAAACAAGGAAATGAAAAAAAGAGAGTTGAGAAACAGAATGCACAGAGAATCGATAAAAGTAAAAAGAAAAGTTCATAGAAGTAGCATGGGGAGAAGCAGACAAATTACTCAGAGCCAGAAAAAACCTTCTTTAAAGAACCGAGTAAAAATACCAACAGAGTTATGGATGAACAGGGAAAAATCCTACTGGAACAAGAGGAAATCGCAGACAGGTGTAATTGTATGACGATAAAGAGACAGAAATGTATGATGAAGGACAGGGGCGCAGGAACAGGGGGGGGGGGGCGATTGCCCCCTCATAGAATATATCAGGGGGGCAAATAGTATAATTTGCCCCCCTGATATATTCTATGAGGTTTTAAAAAATTTGTACATATGGTTTTCATATTAATCCATACATACGAGATGTTGTTCTATTGTATAAGGTGCATAAATAAAACACGAAGAATTGGTTAAACACGTCTTGATATTTAGGTCAACAGGGGAGAATTCGATATACTCGCAGTCCATGTTTCTTTCATATGGAAATGTAAATGCCAAAATTCTAGGGAAATCATTGACAACAAGCATTGCCACTAGGCTGCATTGTCTTGGTACATAACTTTCTTATAATTTTTGTGGTGAGGGTAGGTTTCATGTCGAGAGGTTGGCGATTTATTATTTTAAATTTTAGGTTTGGTTATTATAAACTTGATGTGATGTTATAATTTGGTTTGAACTAGTTAGGCAGATATTGCACAAGGACAGTTTTATAATAGACAATTTAAAAATAACTACGGTGTCAACCAGTCAACATAGAACCTAATCTCTCATTGCAAAAAGAATAACCAGAAGTGTATGTACCAACACAATGCAATGTAGTGACAATGCTTGTTGTCAATGGTTTCCCTAGATTGCATTTCCATATGAAAAAATCTGGTGTGATACACTCACACAACTTCCTTTTACAGTGATCTTATAATTAGTCAAAAATTTCATTTTTAATTTTTAACCATTTGTTAAAAATTTTCAAAAATTACCAATTCTACAAAAAACGGTACACAATCGAGTGTTAGTTGAAGCGACAAATTTTCTCTAGAATTTTAAGGTGAATTCAAAAATGTAATAATATACCGGGTGTTTTATTTAAAATAGGAGTTAATAAAAAAAATAGAAAAAAAACAAACAAAAGAAACCCACTTTAGAAGTATTCAACTGGAAAATCACCTATCTCACATCAATACACATTAAAAATGTAAAGTTTAAAAAAATCGTTGGAGCCGTTTTTGAAAAAATCGAAAAAAACTGAAAAATTACAAGAGTAAACACCTACTTCCGGTTATGCGATTTTTTTCAAAAGCTTGCTGTCTTATCTACATAGTACACAAAACTTATAAATGAAGTTTCAACGCCATACCTCTTTTCGTTTTTGAGATATTCTGTTCACAGACAGACAGACACACAGACAGACAGACCAATGAAAAAAAATATGTTTTTTGGGATCAGGGGACTCTAAAACGTGAAGATCCGTTGAAAACTCAATTTCGAATTTTTGGGGTGAATCCAATACTTCCTTTATAGTAAAAGGAAGTAAAAATCTGTAAAGGGGGTTACACGGAACTTGCCTTGCTTGAATTACATCAATTTGCAAAGAAATGTGATTTACATCAATTTTTAAAAAAATGTAATCCGCTGGAATTCGAATTTCGCGCTCTCAGGCGAATATTTTGAGCCGAGTTTCTAGTCTGCCGCTTGGGTCCCTGCTTGCACAAGTGAGTTACGGCCGTACTCGAATTGTGCGATTTTCTGCTGCGTTATAAAGACACTATACTATTCTGTCCCACTTGTGATGTTTATCCTATATTTGTTAGGTCTCATTTTCGACAATGATAAAAGCCTGAGCTATGTTACATATTATTACTTTTATCTATTTCTCAGCTAAAGCAAAAAATACACAATATTATTTTTTTAAGGTGCTCACCCTGTATATATTTCTCAGAAATTTTCTCGGTTTTATGCCAGGTATACATATAATCTGCATGCAAAGTATCGTCTTAGCATTTTAGCTTAATTGCAGCTATTATAGTTATTTACGTATCAAGTACATACTGTAGGACTTTATTGGACGAATTAATTTTATGGAGAGCGAGCGTAGCGTAGCGATAAAGACGACGAGTCAAATAAGGTCTGAGTATGTAGAAGCTGCATGCAAAGCTATATGTTCGACTGCACTGCAGAATATTTCCTTTTATCGACAATTATCATTTATATTAGACATATTAGAAAATTCAAGTTTCTATTGAAACATTTGATAGTTTCGAAGTGTGGTACTTCTAGGTTAATTATAATAGCAAGAGTAACTACTTATTACCGTAAGGTATTAAAGATGAATTTCTTTTTATTATTTGTAAAGTTTTCAGTTAATATAATCTGCTCTCCTGATTTGAATAAAATGACATTTATTTTGACTATTTCCCACATCTCTTATTATCCAATGAAAAGCCATGCTTTTTCAAAATTCAACCAATCGTGTGTTTTTGTAGTGGCAAAAAATCGAAATTTTCCCTTGGGATTTTGTCAGTTTCTTTTGCCACTTGCATCCACGGTAACCACCAAATATGTTGCTTTAATCAAGGTGGTATTTAAGAAACGTCATTTAAACTGTCATTGCGCATCAGTATAAATGTCAAAATGAACCGATATTTGGGAAATAGTCCACAAAATGCATTACGGGCTCATGATTTTGCTCGGCAAATGTTTTACTCACGATTTGTTGTTTTTTGGCAATGCCCCTCGACAAACTAACTTTGACAAATTCCCTCGCCTTCGGCTCGGGAATTTGATCAAGTTAGTTTGTCTTGTGACATTGCCAAAACAAAATACTTTCGTAAAACATTTTTACCGGCAAAGGCATTTGCCCTTAATACATTATTACTGATAATAACATTGACAGGCGGCCGTTTTACTTTGCTGTATAGACCAAAGTGGCACTTTATGGACGCTATATAATACCATAATAAAGTGTTTATGGAACAGCTGAACATAAAGCTTAGTTGTGTTAAAACATTCAAAAAAATGTTTTGCCCTCCCCCATAATCACAGTAGTTCCTGCGCGGAAAGAGATGAAGATGAAATGAGAGACAGGAGTAGTACCAGAAGACTTTACTAACAACATAATAATACCGACCCTAAAACAGAAGAGTATGTATAAATGTGTAAACTATCGGATAATCAGTTTAGCAACACATATGGCTCGAAAATATTAACAAAAATCATATTTACAAAAAGAGAACAGATAATAAAAGTACAACTCATAGAAGATCAATTTGGGTTCAGGAGAAACTCGACTGTACAAGGGAAGTGATTCTAGCTCTAAGACTTTTATGGTAGAAAACAGAATGAGGAAAGATAAAATAAAAAACACCTTCGAGAGAGTAGAGTGGGAAGTGCTGTTGATGATGTACTGAACAGGTATTAGATTCAAAGTTAGAAACGTTATAAAAATCATTTGTATTGAACAGAAAGCAATAATAAAATTGGGAAATGCACATAAAGTACCTACTTAGTATTAACAAAGGGGAAAGACAAGGATGAGTGCTGTCGTCACCGCTATTCAGCTTATATAGACGACGCACTGAACAAATTCAGAGAGAGAGAGAGAGAGAGAGAGAGAGAGAGAGAGAGAGAGAGAGTAAAATGGGTTAAAGTATAAGGTGCAAAAATTTAAATTATATGATATGCGGGCAATATCGCTATACTAGGAAAAACTGCACAGGACCTGGAAACAGTGCTGCGTGAAATGGACAATATAATGATAAAAGGGTATGGCATGAAGGTAAATTAGCCTAAAACCTACCCAGGAAGCACTGAGACAAGAGATGGAAGATCCAAAACAAAAATCATACGAAGATTACAAGCCAAAGTCATATTTCTCAAGAAGAAAAAAATACTAACATATAAAATGGCACTAAATAGGAAAAAACAGTTGATAATAGTTATTTGTATACCTAGGCCGCGAAATGTTTGGCCGGCGAGACAAAGTCGGGTCCACCAAATTATTCCAAGGAAGCCAAACATTTCTCGAACGTGGCATACACAACATTTTTTGTGTAATCAAGATGCATATTATAAGTCGTTATTAATTTTTTGTGCAACGTCAGATAAGTTTGTGGTCGCAAAATTCGTTTTCGCGGCCGTTAGTAATAACGACGGCCGCGAAAGCGAATTTGGTAGACGTAATTATATCCGCAAAAATCAACAAAAAAACATTTGTTTGAAGTATAGCACTTTTGTGGACCGTGCCGTATATACGCTGCTCACGTAATCCCACATAGAATGATGATTCATCTCTGCAAGTGTTTATGTCTTTCTTATCAGTGTGTTACCTAATGGGATTACCCAGGTGTGATTATTCATTTCTTGTTCATTCTTGTACAATTTTGCGAACGTTAAACACGTATTGTAATTTTGGTAGAAATATACCAATTTTTGCAACAAATTATCGTAGTGTTTTAGTGTCTTTACCTTTACGGACTACACTTTATAGATCGAGTCATGGACGTTTGTCACAAAGCAGGAGAATTGAAACTTTCGAGATGTGGCGCTATAGATGCATGTTCTGGGTGAGCTGGATAGACAGGATTATTATATTGGAAATAAGAGAATGAGTACAGGAAAATGGGAAAATTATAAATAACATAAAAAGAAGGGGAAGGGATTCTTAAGACGATTATAGAGGGACCAGTAGAAAAACAAAATGCACGAGGAAGACTAAGGGCACAGAATAATACCGAAGGCTGTATAACTCAGATTTGAAAGGACTTACAATGCAACAATTACACCGAACTGACGAGGCTGGCCGAAAACAGGTGATGGAGGTAGATAGTATGGAGCCAAACTAATCAAGAAGATTGATAACTAGGTAATTTTTTTTATTTAATAATGTTAGACTAAACGGCCGGACCACTAATTTGAGGTTAACCTTAATTCGTTGTTAAAATAAACAAAAGCACATCAAAACGTTAGTGCTTATGGCATTTTATTAATTAGCAAACAAATTTCATGCGCTTTTGTTTATTTTAACAACGAATTAAAGTTAACCTCAAATTAGTGGTCTTTATAAAACTGGTGATATAAACCATGGCATTCCGACTAACAAATATGTTTAACATTTGTCGTTTGTAGGAAGGATTTGCATAAATCCGCCTGCCACATGGTTATGTAATTTAAAAGATGCCGGGGCGGTTGCCCCTGGTTACCGACGCCAACTTCGCCGCTGCCAGCTGTTGATAAACATTGCGAGAAATGGCGCTTCCGCAATCATCTGTTGTGCCTCGGGGTCACTACCTTATCACCTTGCAGTAGTTAGTGTATAAATTTCCACTATTTATGGCCGTAAGTTAGCAAGACCGAGGAAAATGCGTACGAGAACCTGTGCAGTGTTGGCGTTTTGGGCCGCGTGCGCCCTGGTTTCCGCATCTTCGACCAAAACGCCCACCGTCCTCATCTCCATTTTAGCTAGGAACAAAGCGCACACGCTGCCGTACTTCCTGTCGCTCTTGGAGAACCTGAACTATCCGAAGGACCGCATATCGCTCTGGTTAGTCCCTAACCGGCTTTTACCTGCATTTGTTTAAACTTTACGTCCACGTGCATTGCAGTTGGCCACGCCTTTGCTATTGTCATTTGTTTCACTGCGCACCTGGCCGTTCGGGCGCCAAGTTTGAATTTTGAATTTGCTTGCAGGATCCGGAGCGACCACAATGTGGACGACACTGTGGAGATATTGAAGAAGTGGATTGACAGTGTGCATGGAAAATACCATTCGATTAACACGAAGTTTGTTGAAGACGAGGCGTTTGATGACGAGATCAGTCTAGCGCACTGGTCACCCTTGCGGTTTAAGCACGTGCTGGCTCTGAGGGAGTCTGCTTTAACGTATGCTAGAACTGCGTGGGCCGACTATTTTCTGGTAGGTACTATTTGTGTATACATTAGCCATGTAAATAGGTTTTAATTTGTCTTGTAAGTGGCGACGATGAAGACCAAGATTAATAATAATAATAATGGTGTCTTGAACATCCAGTTAGTATACCTACATAGGTACATACAAGGCAGTAAATATATGTGTTATAATAGTCGTATAAAGGTCTGTGATATTAATAAAACATTGAAAGTTTCAATAAACATGAAAAATACAGTTCCTTGAGTCAAATTGTTTGTGTGAGAAAGTATTGCAACTAAATCTATTTACATTCTGTTTATTAACTAACTATAATATTTATAATATTTAAATTATTATTAGTTAATAATCAGTCGCTAATTTATTTGTTTTCCTATAATCTATATAAAGAAAAGTCCTGACTCACTCACTGATTCATAAACGCCCAGCTCAAACCCTTGGACCTAGAAAGCTGAAATTTTGCACGGAGGTTCCCTTTATGTTATATACGAGGAATAAGGAAGCATATTTCGAAATTCAACCCCTAAAGGGGTAAAATGGGGGTTTCAATTTTGTATGGAAAAATAATATTAACTTGAAAATTCGTAGTACTCCTAAAAACAAATAAGCAAACACGTATTTTGTGATTTTCCCAAAATCGACCCGTTAGGGGGTAAAATGGGGTAAATAATCTTAAAACTCGATATGGGTGTCGTTATTGATTATTTTTGGGCAGAACAACGTTTGCCGGGTCAGCTAGTTGTACATAAAGTTGCAGTAATTTATTATCAACTATTTGATAACAATTCATTGTATGTTATATTGCACTATCAGATCTAGAATTTACATAAAGATGTGTGAATAAGATGTAACATTGTTTATATATATAAAGTCGTGATTTCCTTGTAGTAACCAGTTTTTCTAATTTAAACTAATTAAAGAAATTCTATCCATCTTTGCCCCACTTTTTTCTTCATTCTGTTAATTTTTAAATTCTCTCCGGTTGTATTTCTCGTGTTGTATGTATGGTTAGGGTGACTATATGGGCAATGGACTAAATCCGGAAGGCAAATTCTACGGGCGGGGGGGGGGGGCAAACGAAGTGATTTTATTTGGGCTTCATGACGTGTTTCTTAAGTCTGTATAGCTTAATAAGTGATATCCGTATTTTTATGTCTTTTGGTTGTCTCGGTAAGTGTAGTGTTCTGTACTTACAGAACATACCAACACCTGCTAATCAACAGACAAGTCGATTCGGAAATATTTTATTTAGTTAAAATTATCTACAAAAATGTCATGCGCGTCACGCAAGAGCATTACTTTCAAAATCGCACATACGTTACACCACTTCACTTAAATTAATACCTAAACGATCAGGCGGTTTTATATTATATTTAGGCCGCAATATCGGATCGTTTACATTTAAACTATGTCTACAGATTTCAGGTAGTTTAACATCAGTATTGGGAATTTTATTTTCTATATTAGCTTTTACTAAAATAATTTGGTCCACATGTCATTCCCAAATGACGTTATTCAATTCGGATATTTTAATTAAATATAATTTTAAACCAATTCTTCTGAATATATATATATATATTGAGCACTATAGGCCATTAAGGCCTGAATACAATTCCTAATGTTTCATTTTGATAAGCAATATAACATAATAAGATTAAAAACTACAATCGCAAACAAACAGTGTGGTATAACATCAGTTTATAGACCTCCTTCATATCCAGTTACTGATTTTTTAGAGCAAATGGAACAGTACATTTCTGATAATGGTAAACTTGCTTGTGAATTTCTCGTTGGTGATATTAATATTGACCTACTAAATTCTAGCGATCCAAACGTTCATAATTATTTAGATATTTTAAGTAGAAACGGTTTCAGTTCATGTATAAATGCACCTACTCGAAATAATAAAACATGCATCGACCATATCTTTGCTAAAATAAATAATTACAACTTTCATATATTACCAGTAGTTCTACATTCCAAAATTACAGATCATTGTCCAATTTTACTGCAACTTAGCTGTCCAAACTCCAATGATAATTTAAAGTCTGGTGGCATTATAATTGCGAAGAAACAACAAAAAACTATAAAGATTGTGGATTACCGAAAATTAAAAGAAAATCTGAGTTCAGTTCTTTGGGATCAAATATTGTCAGAAAATATTGATGATTCACTAGAAACACTTGTCGAACTAATACAAAAAGAATTGTTCTCTTGTAGTAGCATAAAAGTACTAAATAATAAATATAAAAAGAGAAAACCATGGATCACTAATGGCATTATTCAATCTATAAACATTAGGGATAAATTATATCATCAAGCCCGTTTGTATCCTAATAATGCAATAATACAAAATACTTATCTCAGATATAAAACTTCAATCTCAAATCTGATTAAAACTGCAAAAAATAATTATTACAAACAAAAAATTGAAATATATAAAAATAATTCACAGAAACTTTGGAAATTAGCGAAAGAATCGCTTAATAAGAATCCACCAAAACAAAACATAAATTCACTTAAAATTAATGGTGCAGATCTAAAAGAGGAATCTGAAATAGCTATTAAATTTAATGAATATTTTATTAATATGAGCAAAAATCTAGCAGAACAAATTAAAATAGACAGAGAAAATATAAATGCAATGCTAAATCAGGTACCGAAAAATGTCAATAACTTCTTTTTAACACCGACAGACGCAACTGAGGTTTTGAACATAATAAACTCACTAAAATCTAATAAATCTCCAGGTGCAGATAATATTACGGCCACAGTCCTTAAATCTATCTCAGAAATAATTGCTGAACCACTTACAAGGATATTTAATGAATGTTTTTTATATGGTTACTTTTCCAATTGTCTCAAAACTGCTATCGTAATTCCATTATATAAAGATGGCTCTAGAGATTCTGTTAATAACTATAGGCCTATAAATTTAATAACAAACATTGGCAAAATTCTTGAAAAATTAATAAAACGTAGACTTATGAACTTCTTATTAAAGTACAACATTATATCACGAAATCAATATGGATTTATGCAAAATAAAGGAACTGAAGATGCAGTAACCCACCTTTCTAGCAATATATATGATTTACTAGATAACTCTAAAGCATGTGCTGCTGTATTTCTTGATTTGGCAAAGGCCTTCGACACTGTGAATCATGACATATTACTGAAAAAAATGGAAATTCATGGCGTACGAGGAGTTCCTCTAGATCTGTTCAAAAATTATTTATGCAATAGGACTCAGGTTGTAAAAGTTAAAGAACATATAAGCCCGCCTTTAACAACAATGTGTGGAATTCCGCAGGGAACCGTATTAGGTCCGATATTATTTTTAATCTATATTAACGACCTGTTAACTTCCACGGTACTGGAAGGTAATATTATTGCCTATGCAGATGACACTGTTTTAGTGACTAATGCTGAGAACTGGGATATTGTTAAAAATTCAGTTATACGAGATCTAAATGTTATAAAAAAATGGTTAGATGCAAATATATTAACGTTAAATTTCTCTAAAAGTTATTTTGTTTGCTTTAGTATTTATGAAAATACACAACCGACATATTCAGAAATTATAATACACAGTAGTAACTGCCCTTTAAGCAACTGTAAATGCATACAAATTCATAAAGCTACATCTGTAAAGTATCTAGGCGTTATTATCGACCAATATATGAGATGGGATGTTTATATTACTAACCTGTGCAGTAAGCTCAGAAAGCTATTGTATACTTTTAAAAAACTTAGAGAAATTTTAACCTTTCGTCAGCTTACTGTTTTTTATTATGCACTAGCGCAATCACTAGTATCATATTGCATTATTGGTTGGGGTGGAGCAGGTGGGATGTATGTGGAGCGTGTTAAGATAATACAAAAATGCATCTTAAAGGTAATTCTGAAAAAAAATATTTTATATCCTACTCACCTCGTTTATCAAGAAACTGAAATGTTTAACGTTTCTCAATTGTACTGTCTTTCTATCTTAAAATATATAAATAAAAATCCGTTGTCTATTAGTCGATTTGCTCATGAATATAGTACTAGAAACAAAACTGATGCTATTCCAATAAGAACCAATAAGGCAATTGGCCAAAAATGCTTAAAATACTATGCACCAAAAGTTTTTAATAAATTTCAGAGATACATTAAAGAATCAGATATACATCTAAATTTCAGAAATGTTAAAAAAGTTTGTAAGATCTTTGTGAGGCACAATATTAGAGACATGACAGATTTCAGTTAAGAGTTTCAACAAAAAAAAAGATGCAGTTTGGAGCGGGAGCGGTTTGTGTGAATTAATTTAATAATTGATTCGCATAAATAGTTTTTGTTTTAAAGTTAATTTGTTAATTAATATGTTACACATCATTTATCGTTTTTACTTTAAATAAACGGACAAGTAGAATAATTATGATTATACAGCGCAATACCACACGCGACCTTTAGCGGTCTAAGTGGTCTAATCCTGTTATTCCTAAATGATACTTTGTTTATATTATTTTTGATAAATAGCTTTTTTTTTATATGTATGTATAGATAAGGTTCTTCTTTATTATTACTATTATTATTATTGTATATTCATGTGTTTCATTTTCGAATAAATATTATTATTATTATATTTTATCCAACCCGGTTTATTCACATTCCTGTAATCTCTAACTGCAACTATTTCTCCCTCGCAAAACTTTATGATTCGTTTCCCTTTATAAAAATATTTCTGTTTCATTTACTTTTGTGAAATCTGTTTACTTAATAAATTGTTCTTCTTAACATGATCGTTTTGATTATCGGACAAATAGTTCCGCAGGACTTAACCCTGTTGTGCAGTGCGGTGTATTTCTATAACTTAATCTTCTTCTTCTTCTTCTCTAATCCGTAATGCCTTTCGGAATCGGATGGCGGTCTCTAGTCCTGTATCCATTTTTTCCATCTTTTCCTGTCTCTCGCTATTGTTTTCATTTCCTCCATTGTCACTCCTCTTTCTGCTCCTATTTCTCTGATTTGCTCCAGCCATTTCTTTCTGGGTCCGCCTCTTTGTTTTTTGATAGGTTTTCCCGCTTCCATTATTCTTTTGGCCATTCTGCTCGGTTCCATTCTTACTGTATGCGCGTACCAGTTTAGTTGTTTCTTTTTTATTTTTTCTAGTATAGGTTCCTGTTTAGTTATTTCTCTTATGTCTTCAATTTTTATCCTGTCCCACTTAGTTTTTCCTGCCATTTTCCTAAGGTGTTTCATTTCCATTGCAGTTATTTTAGGTTCGTCTTTCTTTCTAGGAGTCCAGCTTTTGCAGGCATAAGTTATTGTTGGTATTGTTATCATGTTGTGAATTTTCTTTTTCACCTCTATGTCGATATCTTTGTGTCCTAGTATCGTTTTATTTAATGTATAGTAAATTCTTGTCGCTTTGTTTGCTCTATTTACTATTTCAGCCTCCATTTTTCCCTCTTCTGTTATCATACTTCCTAGGAATTCATACGTCGATACTCTTTCTAGTTTCCTGTTTTTACATTGATCCCCTTTTTGTTTTTCATTTACTATCATGGTCTTGGTTTTACTAATGTTTATTTCCATTTTCATGTTTTCTATCTCCTCGGTCCATGTGTTTACCAGCGTTTGCATTTTATTTTTGGTGCTTGATATTAGTATCACCTCATCTGCGTATAAGAAACTGCTTATTTTTATTGCTTCTAGGTTCCTGTGTCCTATTACTGTATCCAGTCGGTTGTGTTTTTCTTTCATTTGTTTGATTATCTTGTCCATTATAGTTATAAATAATAAAGGGCTTAGGCTGTGTCCTTGCTTAATTCCTTTGGTTATTTTAAATTCATCAGATCTCTGCCCTGCTACTTGTACTTTTACTCTGACTGTTTCGTATGTGCTTTTTATTGCATTTATCAGTTCTTTGTCCACTTCCAATTCTCTCAGCGTCTTCCATAGTTCCCCTCTATCAACTGTATCAAAAGCCGCTTTCAGATCCACAAAAGTTAGGTACAGCTCTTCTCCTTCTTCAATTTTTCTTTCAATTATGCTTCTGATTGTAAATATATTGTCCATTGTTTACTTATTTAGTCTGAAGGCTGCTTGCTCTTCGCTTAGTTTTAGTTCTATTTGTTTCCTTAGTCTCTTTTCTAGAATTGTCGTGTATATTTTACAGCTCATTTGTGCTAGGCATATTGGCCTGTAGTTCTCGCATTGTGTCTGTAATCCTTTCTTAAATATTGGTAATATAAGGTTGTTTTCCCAGTCTTGTTGGGATTTTCTTCTCTTCCCAGGCTTGTTTGCAAATCTTCCATAACCAGTCTATTGCTTCTTGTCCCAGCCCCTTTAACATCTCCGGCGCTATTCCGTCTTCCCCGCATGCTTTCCCAGTTTTTATTTTTTGAATTGCCTCTTCTACTTCTTCCCTCTTATTGGTTTGTTCCTGGTTTTTTTGATCTTGAGCTTTACTGACTTCCGATTCTACTGTCGTGTTATACTTATTCTTGTAGAATTCTTTCCATGTTTCTAGTATTTGCTTCGTATCTGTTTGTATTTGTCCTTGGTTGTTTTTTATTGCTTTTATACTTTTCCTTTTATCTCCTCTTAATCTTTTTATTCTCGTTCAGAATTTCCTTGTGTTTATTTTGTGTACTTCTGTTAT